>SMJT01000069.1:9792-242884 GCA_004349715.1 Crucihimalaya himalaica
AAAAATTGGTGTAAATCATTCACAACTTCGAAAGAAATTTTAAAAAATTATACCAGCCTAAGTTTCTTGAATAAACAATAAGTTATTAATTTTAAACAAAAATATCAAAACAAAAACAATAATTTCTGAAAATTTAATATATTTTTTAACTTGATGTAAAGAGAAATCTAAATCAAAGTAACGACAAATTGATGAATTTGGAAGAATACTTACAGACAACAGAAAAAAAAAAAAAAAAGTGATGAGCGAAGAGGAAGAAGATAAACCATATTTAGATAGCAAATTAAGCCCAATCTATAAATTAGTTTCTTTATTATGCTTATATCTTGTATTATTTTCTTTATTTGCTAGTAAAAACAATTTAATGATGGTCAATATTTCAATTCTCTATTTTTAAAAATAGATATAGTTGTATTTAATTTTTATTTTTCCTTTATTTCCATTTTTAACTTGATTTAATATATTTATACTATATTTTATTGTTTAACTTTTGAATATAAATTGATTTAAGGCTCTATCTTTGTTATATGATATGTTTTTGAATGTAAAGGTCATAATTTGATGAATTTTATATTTGCATGTGTAACGCCATAAGTATTAATATAGTTTCTACATATCTTGTAGATATCTTGTAACGCATTAAACGCATTAATATAGTTTCTACATATCTTGTAACGCCATAAGTATATTCATATTTAGTGGTTAGCTATATAAAAGCATATCATACATAATCGTGAAAGACTATTATTTCTCGACTTTTGTCGAGATCATGTTTTATGAACTTGTTTAGCATTGTTCACACTATTTTTCGTTCGTAATTAATGTCTTGTGTATTGTATGTGTAAGATAATCATTATTGCTCTATTTATTGAAAAATGAGTGTCGGATGGTGATAAATATATATGTTGTGTTTTCATAATTACGAAAATCTTTAAAATGAAATATGTCACATGCAAACGTAGATTTAATCACTTAGTATATGAGTTCTTTTATCACGTTTATATCATTTCATCTAAATTATGAATCAAATAAGTTAACTTGTAAAAAAAAATGTGTCTCATTGTCATTGGTATTTATTTGTATACTTATTATAGAATAGTTTTTAATATATATAATTCAACCTAAATATTATTTTAAGAGCTAATATGAGTCATTTTTAATTTTTTTAAGAATATATCTAAATCTCATCAAAAATTGAACTCAACTGGGTGATATCACAATAAAATGATGTGTATGGATAAAAATGATCCAGATGTAGTTGTTGCTCATTTTGAAAAACCTACTCAAAACATCAAAAATCTCATATTTACTAGCGACTATCTTGTAATCTCAAGACATACATAGTTATGCTTCTTTAGTTTTATTATATACTTACGTTACTTCCAGTATGTCGCCTCTACAACCAGTGTAAATCTTTAAAAATTATGTTTTCTTTCGAAAAATTCTCTATAGTTAGTGTTACATGCGAAACACATAATTTAGATTTTTGTGATATCGTATACATCCTCCATATTCGAAAACATATATAGGAAACCATAATCTGCATTTTCGTTGTAGGAAGTGAGGTTTTAGGACACACATTGAACAATTAGGATTTCTTGTAATAAAAATTCAAAACGGTGATGATAAATTTTATAATTTGTGTTCAACTAGTATTGCTATACTCTACAATTCTATTTTGACAATAATTTTATATTTGATAAGAATTTTAAAAGGCTATTGGCAAGTCTACTGGTGCATTTTTACATTTTGTGGACATTAAATTTCTTGATAGATTTATTTTACATTAGTTACTCTCCTAACTGGATTTTGCGGTTTGTGAATGACTGTTGCATGCATAGAGATGAAGCATATTAAAACATTACTCCCTCTTTTTCATATTATTAGTAGTTTTAGGTTTTAAAATTTGTTTCAGTTTAAATGTTGTTTTAGATTTTCAATGCAAATATTTTTTTAAAATTTTCAGTTTAATCCCTATTGTACAAATATTTTGACTAATAAAAAATTATTAAATATATTAATTAGGGTAAAACAAAAAAAATAATTGTTTTCTTAATAAGTGTGCAAAATCTTTAAACTACACTTAAATTGAAACAGAGGGAGTACACACCAAGTTTTTCATTTAAGGATATAAACAATCATGTTTTGTAGTAGTATATTATGATTTATCACCACTATATGTAATTTAAAAAAAAATTATTATACTTATGTACGTATATAGTCTGAAATAGATGACATACACTGAATAAGTATTATTTGGATTTATGAAATTTTTATATTAAGTATTTTGATGGACGTCTACCACATCCTAATAATTGCTTCATGTTTTCCAACGTTTGATCCATGCATTAAGATTAGAGGTATGCATGTCGTATCCACTAATAATGATTGTTTGGGATGTCAATCTTTAGTAGATGTATATACGTCTCTTACCATATGTATGTATGTGGAATTGCAACACATCATTTGTTTAACAATAACAATAGAATATATTTTTTTATTGCATTGTTCCTTAAATAAAATAAGTAAATACATAATTTTATGTTCACATCCTATTTTACACGCTTCATAATTGGCCACAATTAGCAAAAAATGAGCTTATTGGATGATATCATATTTAAGAAATGTTCTAAAAGTCTTTTTACCTAGTCTAGACAACAATAAATGCATACCTAAATCACGAATTAGAAGATGCGGAAGATATGAACTTCTTAATGGTATCATCTTTTCAACATATGTTTATAATCATGTCTAACATGTGTTTATTCTAGGAAAACTTGTTTTTGGGTTCTTTATGCAAACATATCATAACAGAGAAGAAGCATGAAATGTGTGTATAAAAAATAATTTATAACAAAAGCATTCGATGTTTATGTTTTTGCAACAAAAGCATTCAAACAAATCTCAAAAATAATATATGTAGGCACATGAATATAATACTTTAGTGTACAGTTTCCATAACTGTATATATAGTATATATATGATGTACGGTAAGAACTTATATTGTTTTCATGCTATACAATATACACTCTACGATGAGTAGTAATAAAATGGTTGGATATATAATTAGATATTTGATTATTTTCTTTCTTTTTCATATAAAGAAAATTTCCAAGAAAATAAAACAATATATATAGTTAAATTTTTGGAAAAGTTAGTTGTCATTTGATTATCATTCCATTTGAAGATATTTGAAATATTATTTATTTATTATTTTTTACTTATAGTTGAAATTTTCTTTGTTTGTATCTTTAGAGTTTTAACTATTTGAACTATATTATATTTCAGTGCTTAATAATTCTTTGATTTTTTTTCCTTGGTATTCATGTATATTTCTTTTCATATAATATTAGGAGAGAACTTGTGATATAGCGAATTTTGTTTATTTGTGTTATATCAATTTTCCGTGTGTTATCCTTATATATATTATCATCCTAATAATTCAAATATTTACTTGTTTTCATACTCTCATTCATATGTTACAATAATTTATAACTTTCTCAATTTACCATTTTAATTTCTTTTTCACATAAGGATTCCATCTTCTTTTTCTGCGTCTTTAAATTTTTGTATCTTTCTTTGTTTCTGTATTGTTTTTCTCTATTTTTTTGTCATCCTTTTCTCTTTATTTTTGATAATTTGTTATCTCTTTAATTATTTATTGAATGTATTTTTGTTGCTATGATTTTGTAGTTCTAATAATTCTTCCTTTAACCTTTTTAATCTATTTTATTCATTTTTGGTCTTATAACTTGCTCTTTTTGTCACTTGCATTTAATTAAATTATCGTCAAAGTACCGGAAGTAAATATTAATTCACCTGAAAAATGAGGAAGCGTACTTAAAAACTCAAATTATTTGATATTTTAAGCATCTGTGTTGTTTCCAAATTTATTTTGACTTTTATTTAATTTTATGGTTATGTTTTCATGATTTTTAACATAGTTAAATTCAAATTAATTAGTTTTTATATGCATTAATAATTGGACACAAGTTAACCTTTTCATTTGTTTACAAATGTCGATCTCTGAAGAGTTCGTTCATCTATTATATATAGGATTCCTCAATAGTACTTTTTGTGTTCACTTTTACTCATTTCACACGTACGCAACCATGTCACACGGAGCAGAAATACATATACATGCACTTTGTAACATAGGTACACATATGTGCCCTAAGGGATACATGTATGTCATTGCAACCTCCAAAGATACATGTATATAAATTCATTTTTCGAGAATACGTGTACACAAACATGCAGTCCACGACATAAAGATATGAAAATGGACTAAGAAGCAAGTTAAACAAGCTAGAACTAAGCTAATGAGCTAAACAAAGCAATCAAAAGACTAGAGACATGCAAACTTTAAAGACTAACCAAATTTAAAAGCAAACAAGGTGGGAAACTACTAATCAAAGCTAAACTCTAATGAAGCAAGCAAATCTTTGGATTAAGGCAAATCCAAGATAATCTATGATGCTTATTCAAACTACAAGTTTTAATCCTTAGGTCTTAGATCACTAAACTAGACTAATCCACTTTTATGGCATTAATCCCTATACTAATCAAGTAATTAACAAAGATTCTCATATGTAATTACAAGACTAGTATGCATTAATATCAAGTCTAACTTACCACCTAGCACCCTAATCATCTATTCCCATATGCTAGGTACACTAAGCATTCATTAAGTTCATTCAAGCATTTTCACAAACACCTTCCGGGCATGAAATCAAATATGATCTAGACTAACTTGATCAAGGCTAATTTTGCACTAAGAACACCTAATGAGCAAGGATATTTAACAATTCAAACCTCAAGCATCATGAATCAACCTAAACATACCCTAATCTACCATACCCAAAAATCCTAATGGAACTACACACTAATCATGACGTAAACACTTAGATCTACAAATATTAAGTACTTAATCATGATGAGAATTGAAATACTTAAAGAAATTCAATATGAAAAGAAGGAAAATTTGCATTAAACTTAAGAGATCATTACAAAGTTCTTAAAGTTGCTAAGAGAGTTCTCTAAACAAAGCATAATCCTTAAAATTAGGTAAAAAGAGTATAAATAGTAAAGGGGCGAACCGGGTCAACCTGATACAGACCGGGTTCTGACCCAGTTAAGCTGGATGTTTGGATGGAGTGCAACGGTCAAAGGAAACTGATACAAGTGGCCGATGAAGCGTATCGGTAACAAGAAGCCGCTGGAAACGACTGCTGGTACTCGAAGTCTAGAAGCTCGTCGCCACCTCATAATCTCCACCGGTCTTCTATGACCGCCAGGTTTGGCTGCTGGGGTGTCTCGGCCAAGTGAGACCGATGGTTTCAACCGCTATGCTTGCTCCCTTTGTTCGTCTTGCATTTTCTCCGTTCTTAAACTTCTCTGCAGTCCCAAGTATCGTCATATGTCCAGTTCTTGCTCTCATTCTTCCCAAATCCATAATCAAGTGTCCAAACTCCAAGAAACCTACAAAAAGGGACCAAATGCAATGCAAAGTGCATGAAATATGCCTAAAGTCCTAGAATGCAAGACAACGATCAAAAGAGGATAAAACCTATGCTAAAGTGTTAAAACCAAGCAAGAATTGATCTTAAACCTAAAAAAAACAACCTAATAACTATGCAAATGACACTAATATCAACTTTCCTGAACTTATCCTTTGCTTTTTCAAAAGCAAACAACAAAGAACAAACCGGAAGAAGTTTGAAGGCAGGGATTCAAAGCCACAAAATATCAATGAGAGGATTCAACTCAAAGTCTTCGAAGATAGTTAAACGTTGCAAGAATAATCATCATACCATTCATACTTCTCCATATTCATCGCAATACAAGTTCCTAATTCAACTTCTTTAATCAAACAAAAATTCACAATCAAACCAAAACAACTCTTTAACATTCATTAGAGTATCAAGTGTGGTCTCACGAAGAGGGTATAAATCATTCTCATTTGGTTTGGATTCAATGGCCTTAATGGTGGTTTTGTCACTTACGCGATTTGATTTCTGTGTTTCAGGTGTATGCAACATCGAGAGACCAGAAGAAGCAAGAACAAGCAGTTGACCAATCTATCTAACAAAGAGCTAGCTGAATTAGAGCGTACGATCAGAAAGCAAAAGAAACAAGCAGAGATGAACAATCTGATTGTGCTCGCTCGTGATGAAGCTGGGGTTTTGAGAGATTAGGAAGGTCACCTGTGTGACGCGCAGGGACAGAGACTTGATGCAGAAGGAAACATTGTTGCCCCTGCACTGGTAGCTAATGAGGTTATCCCACCAGCTGTGCGTGGGAATGCTCTGGTTAATAACGCTTGAACACTTGGGGAATACAACCGACCAGACCAGTTCAAGAGGAATGACTTTGAGCTGAAGCCGGCATACTACACTCTTGTGGGCCAGCACCCTTTTCATGGTCTTTCTCATGAGCATCCCATGGATCATATCGAGATGTTCGAGGATTTGGTCACCAGTATCAAATACAATGGAGTGTCCAATGAGTTCCTCTTCTGTAAGCTCTTCCCATACTCTCTTGGTGGAGATGCAGCTTACTGGTTGAAGTAATTGCCTCCTGGTTCTTTGACTACTTGGGAGGAGACTAAGACTGCATTTCTGAACAATTTCTATGATGATGCGAGATTAGAGGAACTCAGGAATAAGATCTCCCAGTTTTCTCAGGGAGCAACTGAGGCATTCAAAGCTGCCTGGGTTCGATTTCGGTCTTATCAGAGGGATTGCCCTCACCACGGCTTCTCTCAGGTTCAGCTATTGGGAATATTCTTCAAAGGGATCGATTGGAGGTATCAAATGGCTTTGGACGCTGCAAGCAATGGAAATTTCAACACCAGGTATCCTGAGGACGCTTATGTGCTAATTGAGAACTTGGCATCTAGCAACAGTACTAAGAATGCAGATTTCAAGAGGAAGAAGCAGAATGGAAACATTGATGGGTTGCAGATTGCTGAGGTACATGCGAAGCTGGATTCGGTTCACAATCTGTTAATGGGCAAGCAGCAGAAGGCAGTGCATTTTGCTGAAGAAGTCGAGAACGTCAATGAAGGTGAAGCAGAGGATGTCAACTACATTGGTGGTAATGGGTTTCAGAATTCATCGTACAACCGCAGTTTCACTAACAACTCTCAGAGGGGAGGATTCAAATCTGATTTTAAGTCTGCAAATTTCGGAGCAAACTCATTTGCTCAGAAACCATTTCAGAATAGTGGGTACACTCGCACCTATGGATATTCTTCTTACCAGACACCACCGCCCAAGACTCAGGAAAGCAAAGTTAAAAATATGTTTGAACAGATTCGTGAGGGGCAACAAAAGATGACTGTCGATTTCAATGGAAAGATGGATGCTTTGTACACTGATCTTAATGGTAAAATCGATGCTCTTATCATCTATTAGAAGAAGCTTGAAACTCAGGTTGCTCAGACTGCATATACAGTTAAGAGACAGGATGGTTTCCTTCCGGGAAAAACGGTGAATCCAAGGGAGCACGTTCATGCCATTACTTTGAGAAGTGGAAGAGAGGTCACTCCAGGGTCGAAGAAAACCTACTCTCCTAAGCAGCTCATTGATCTTGCTGCAGATGACGACGATGAGATTCCTGGAATTGCCCTAGTATCGATCGATACTCACCCAGTACCGGTCGATACCACTCAACATCGATCGTTGCCCGTTCAAAGTTCTACAGGATCAGTTGCAAAACCACAGGCATCGATCGACATCCCCCAGTGTCAATCGATACCAGTCCAAGAGTCGAACATAAGCAGACCACAGGACATGTCGGGAAAGGTCTATGTACAAAAAATTCCTTTCCCTCGACCCCCTGCCAAGTCGAAGAAAGAGATAGAAGAAGCTAGATGCAGAGCAATTCTGGAAAAGTTAGTTGTTGAACTCCCGTTCGTAGATGCTATCATGACTGCACCAGCTTTCAGAAGGTACATCAAGAGGATGGTATCAAGCAATGTGAATCTTGAGGAAGGGGTACTGAGAATCACCCACGAGTGCAGTGCAATTCTTCTCAACAAGATTCCAGAGAAGTTACCAGACCCTGGAAGTTTTGTATTGGATTGCACAATCTTCACTGAGAGGTTCGAACGTTCCCTTTGCGATCTTGGTTCTAGTGTAAACCTCATGCCGTATTCAGTAGCTAAGAGAATGGGGATGACAGACTTCACACCTACTAGAATCTCCCTGATTCTTGCTGACCGAAGGATTGCTTGAGGACGTTCCGATCACGATTGGGAACTGCTTGGTCCCAACTGATTTCATTGTCCTCGAGTATGATGTTGAACCAAGGGATCCACTTATTTTGGGCAGACTTTTCCTAGCCACAGTTGGCGCCCTAATCGACTGCAAGATTGGGAAAATATCCCTCAACATTGGTGATCTGATCATGACCTTCAACATGGAAAAGATGATGAAGAAACCAACCATAGACGGCCAGAAATTCTTCATCGACACCTTCAGTGAATTATCAAATGAGTACTTCATGAGATTACACCCTGAGAATCCTTTGGAGAGAGCGTTGGTTTGCTCAGCTGAAACAGACATAGTTCCAACTGAAGTTGCTGCTGGTTATGCCACGATCCTTGACAAAAATACTGAGGCATCGATCAATACCACATAGAGCATCGATCGATACCATCCCTTTCTTCCGCGAAGCTGGTAGTCTCTCGTGATAGATCTGATTCGTTCGACGATTGGACTGAGGAGAGAGCTCCTAAAATCGATCTTAAACCACTCCCAGCTAGTTTGAGGTATGTTTTCCTTGGCCCTAACTTTACATACCTAGTGATTTTTTATTCTTTTTTTAACAATGCAGAGGTCGCCTTACTGTTTAGCAATCTTCGCAAGTATCGCAAAGCTCTCGGCTATTCTCTTGATGACATTTCAGGTATATCACCAGATCTATGCATGCATCGAATTCATCTGGAGGACGAATCGAAAGCTTCGAACGAGCATCATAGGAGGCTTAACCCAAATCTGAAAGAAGTGGTAAAGAAAGAGATCTTGAAACTTCTGGAAGCAGGAGTCATCTATGCCATCTCCGATAGCAGTTGGGTCAGTCCGGTTCATGTTGTTCCTAGGAAAGAAGGATTCACAGTGGTCAAGAATGAGAAAGATGAGCTGGTTCCAACGAGAACAATCACCGGACATCGCATGTGTATCGATTACAGGAAGCTAAATGCGGCCACAAGGAAAGACCATTTCCCATTGCCATTCATTGATCAAATGCTGGAGAGGTTGGACAGTCACCCATACTACTGCTTCCTGGATGGATACTCAGGCTTTTTCCAGATCCCTATACATCCAGATGATCAGGAGAAGACGACGTTCACTTGTCTCTACGGCACGTTCGCTTACAGGAGGATTTTGTTTGGGTTGTTTAATGTTCCAGCTATATTTCAGAGATGTATGATGTCCATTTTCTCAGATATGATCGAGGGTTTCATGGAGGTCTTTATGGATGATTTTTCTGTTTATGGATCTTCATTTAAGGGATGCTTGGACAACTTATGCAAGGTACTTCAGCGCTGCGAAGAGAAGCATCTGGTTTTGGACTGGGAGAAGTGCCACTTTATGGTCCAAGACGGCATTGTTCTGGGACACAAGGTTTCTAAGGCCGGGATTGAAGTTGATAAGGCTAAGATTCAGGTCATGACAAGCCTCCTACCACCTGCATCTGTGAAAGACATTTAGAGTTTCCTTGGTCACGCCGGGTTCTATCGCAGATTTATTCAGGTTTCTCCAAGTTAGCCCGTCCACTCACTGCTCTTCTATGTAAGGATATCACCTTCGATTTTACACCAGAGTGTCTCGTCGCATTCGAAATGATCAAGAAGGCGTTGGTTACTGCTCCTATTGTTCAGCCACCAGATTGGAACCTCCCTTTTGAGATCATGTGTGATGCGAGCGATTTCGCGATTGAATCAGTTTTGGGACAGACGAAAGACAAGAAGCTTCATGTCATATACTATGCCAGCAGAACACTGGATGACGCTCAAAAGAACTACACTACCATAGAGAAAGAGTTACTTGTTGTTGTGTTCTCTTTTGAGAAATTTTGCTCTTATCTGATTGGAAGTAAGGTGATTGTTTATACTGACCATGCTGCTCTTAAGTATCTGCTGCAGAATAAGGATTTGAAACCTCGTTTGTGCCGATGGGTTCTATTGCTTCAAGGGTTCGACATTGAGATCAGAGATAAGAAAGGAGTGGAGAATGGAGTTGCAGACCATCTCTCACGAATGAAGATCAGTGATGACGTCCCCATTGATGATTCCCTGCCTGAGGAGAAAATCTACTTCGTTGAGACCGGATGTCGACACAGCTCTGGTTCGATTTTGCCACTACAAAAGACGAGCATCGATCGACACCCGCTGAGTATCGATCGATACCCTCATGATTTGCTGCAGTCGGATCAAAATGTAAGCATCGATCGACACCCCTTTGGTATCGATCGATACCAGCTATCATCCATAGCTGAATCGTTTGTAGATCAGTCTGATACAGAGGAATCCTTGGCTGTCACTTCTCCTGCTGAACCTTGGTATGCCGACATAGCCAATTACCTTGCTGCTGACTACGAACCAAAGCATCTCAAGAAGTATGTCAAGAAGAATTTCATGAGAGATGTCAGACGTTACTTTTGGGATGAACCATATCTGTACAAGCACTGTTCTGATGGGATTTACAGAAGGTGTATAGCTGAATCTGAGGTGCCAGAAATTATGTTTCATTGCTATGGATCTGAGTATGTGTGTCAGAGAAAAGGGAAGATCAGCAAGCGACATGAGATGCCACAGAACTTCATCCTTGAGGTCGAAGTCTTTGACTGCTGGGGTATTGATTTTATGGGACCATTCCTTCCATCGCGACAGAACAGATACATATTGGTCGCCGTCGATTACGTCTCTAAGTGGGTAGAAGCAATTGCTAGTCCTACCAACGATTCTGCCGTGGTCCTGAAACTGTTCAAGACCATTGTCTTCCCTCGATTTGGAGTACCCAGAGTTGTTATAAGTGATGGTGGCACTCACTTCATCAACAAGATCTTCGAGAAGCTGCTGAGAAAGTATGGCGTACACCACCGCGTCGCCACACCATATCGCCCTCAGACCAGTGGACAAGTCGAGGTCTCTAACAGACAGATCAAGGAGATTTTGGAGAAGACAGTTGTCATTACACAGAAGGATTGGGCACTGAAACTCGACGACGCTCTTTGGGCTTACCGGACCGCGTTGAAGACACCACTTGGCACCACACCATTCCATTTGCTATATGGGAAAGCATGTCATCTTCCAGTTGAGATCGAGCACAAAGCAGCCTGGGCTACCAAACTACTGAATTTCGACATCAAGTCTGCTGCTCAAAGGCGATTAGTTCAACTGAATGAATTGGATGAGATCAGACACTTCGCCTATGAGAACTCCAAACTGTACAAGGAAAGGACCAAAGCCTATCACGACAAGAAAATCCTTTCACACACTTTGAACCAAACGACCAGGTACTCCTGTACAACTCTCGTTTACAATTGTTTCTTGGGAAATTGCGTTCTCGTTGGTCAGGACCCTTCACAATCAAGGAAGTCCACCCACACGGAGCAGTCGTGTTGTTGAATGCTGAAAGAAAGGAGTTCACTGTCAATGGACAGCGAGTGAAACAGTATTGGGCAAAAGCTACCATTCCAGATGGCCATATCGTGCCTCTGGCTAAGCCGCCAGCTACCTGACTGCTCTCCATGTCAAGCTAAAGACATTAAACAAGCGCTTGGTGGGACGCAATCCACAGGTGAGTCTGTACATAAGTTTTTGTTTTGATTTTTCGTTTTTGTTTTTGTCTTGTGTCTTCACGTGAACCAGGCCCAGACCACGAGCATCGATCGACACCCTTGGAGTATCGATCGATACCGTGACCAATGAAGAAATGTGCTGTTACGAAGGAAGTATCGATCGATACCACTTACTATATCGATCGATACCCAGTACCCAGGTAAGTCTTCTATAAAACCCTCGAGTTTTCTTCTTCATTATCTCATCTCCCCCACCGATCGACGCCGCTCTCCCTCTCTCACTCTTTCACCAATTCTTCAATTCTTCATCATTTTCTTCGATTCTAAACTCTATTCCACTCGGATTTTTGCCCACATTGTCATTCTTATACTCATTCCTTCGATCTACAAGGTAATGTACTCGATTTCCATCCTTTTACACTCAATGGCATATTCGGTTTTGGTTTGTTCTTATTATGGAGTTTCTAGTTCCATGCCATGTCTTCTTTCACTCTAGGGGAATGGAATTACTATGATAGGAATAAAATGGACATGATAGGGATGGAGTAAAATGAGAAATTTGTTTTTAGGATGATAGAGTTGGATTGCGATGCCTCTGTGAAGAAACTTCTGTGACTATGTCCCGAGTATCTATCGATACCCTCTTGGTATCGGTCGATACCTGTGCCTATCTGTTACGTATGCTGAATTGCATTTTTTTTTTCATTTTGATTCTTCTCAGATGGCTCCCCACAAGAAGGCACGACAGGATGACGCCTCCGGTTCCAATCCTCCATGCCGCGAGTTCAGTCTTCAGGACAAGGTGGAAGCATTCTGTGGATTGATCTGGCATGCCGGAGTCATCACCGCTTGTCTGACCAGAGATCGCTACAGGGTCCTGAAAGGTGGTTTCACATACAACACTGGTCCTCAGAGCTTCATTGAGGTCCACATTAATGATCTGAGGGCTGCACCAAGACATCCGCTATCTCCCTCTACCCTTGTTCCTGTTGCTAGGTCTCCCTGGCCTAAGTTGGAGGGGAAGAGGATTATTCCGCGACGTGATTGGGCATGTTTGCCTAAGAAGGAGACCGTGAGCGAGGCTTGCATCTATAGGCTCATCGCCAAAGAGTGGGAAAAATACGATACTCTCTTCTACAACGAGTGGCTGCACGTTGTTATCGTCCCTACACGCTTCATCAATCCACACACTATGCGCCGTCTTGGTATCGACGTGGAGCTCTCAGACATGCTTGAGAAGATTGGTCTGGGGACATTGTACTCACGGCAGTATGACCTTTATCCAGACCTCGTTCGCCAGTTCCTCGCCACAGCTCGAGTATACTACAGAGACGAGGTCCACCGCAATGCTTTGGAAGGCACTCTGACCTTCCTGATTCGAGGGATCTGGGACAGATTGCCAATCCCTGACCTCTGCGACATCTACGGATTCGATTGCAATCTTCAGCAGGTAGCTCTTCCTACCCAGTTTTATGACGTGCAGGTCTTTTGGCGACACATCGGTCTTGGAGCCTACCACTCCAAGACCACGACATAGATAGACATCCGCCATCCGACTCTGCGTTGCATTGTCCGTATTTTGAGTACCACTCTACTCTGCAAGATGGAGCCGAACAAGCTGAGGATCTCAGAGCTGATCTTACTGTACAAGGCAGTTGGCGACCTTATCCCTGAGGACAGGTATGAGTGGCCCGAGTTGAACCTTGCGGTCAACATAGGAGCTCTCTTTGCGCACCATTTAATCTCCCTGAAGACCAAGCCCTTCTCTGGCCGCAACTACGCCACTGCACGAAAGACCGAGTTAGTTGGCAGCCTCCTCACTCCTATCTTCATGCACTTCGGCATCTCTACCTCAGCATGCTCGATCGTCACAGCTCGCTCCCTCATGGATGAGCAGCATATGCAGCACATGCGTTGGCTGAAGCCAACTCGCCGCTGGTGTCTTCCTACGACCGACGGAGAGCTCTTTGTGCAGCTCCCCAACCGTGCTCTCACCCGCATTGGCGATGATCCATCTCAGCTGCATTTCGATCTAGACCCTTGTCTGCTTTCAGTTGCTCCGTCCACGCGTGTCCGCGCTCCACGCCATCTCCCATCCACTCTTGTCGTCGGCAACAAGACACCAGCAGCTGACTTTGCTGGAAGTCAGCCGCGCCGTTCACCGCGACACCAGACATCTGCTCCTGCTCCTTCATTTCCTCCACCACCGGATCTGCCGATGGAGACCGCCACTTTTCACAGGTACGTCGTGGAGAGTTTACAGAGCATCTGGTCTGCTGTCTCTTGCTGGCGCTGCATGTTTTCTACTGATGCCCACCACTCCGCACCTGGCCCTTCATCTCACTATGCTGTCTCAGATGATGATGATTCCGACTACTAGCCCTCTGTTCCTGGGTTTCACATTTTCTGTTCCTTTCTTTTCTCTTGTTTTGCTTTCTTTTCTGAACTTGTCTATCTCATTGTCAGTACTTGTTGAACTTATGGCTATCTATTGATTCTGTTGCTTCTAATTGTGCTCTCATGATCTAACAATTCTTCATCTAACAATTGGCTTCATTGGACACGGTTTCGAGTTTCAGAATTACAGACAAAGGACCTTAGTATCGATCGATACATAACTGGCATCGGTCGATACTCCCTCAGCATCGGTCGATACTGGTTCTCAGTATCGACCGATGCTGAGGGAGTATCGATACTGAGAACCAGTATCGACCGATACCCACCCATTCCCACGGTACCTTCGAGCCCACTTTAAGCTCTTATGTTCTTGTGCTTTCTTTGGCTTCCTCTGGGTTAGATAACACTGGGGACAGTGTTGTTTAAGTTTGGGGGAGGTGGTTACTGACGTTGTGTTTGTTTTTCTTAGAGTCAATTAGTTTGTCTTAGAGTCAGTCATTTTTTTTATTGAGTCAAATTTTTGTTTTATTGAGTCAAAACCTGTTGGAGATTATGAACCTTTGCTTGATTTCACTGTTCTGACTTTGTTTTTAAGTAACCATTGTCACAAAATCAGCTCTAAGATTGACTAATGAAAAATCCAAAGACTAACAAGCTGACTAGGAAACACCCATGTCTCCAGGAAATTTCTTCTAAATCCTGAGCCCAATTTTGTACTTCACTCCTGAGGTTGGTATTCACTGAACTTGATTCATCATTCATATCTGACAAAGGAACCCATGCGTTTGAAAATTATGGTATACCTCTCCCTTTACACACATCGATGCATGAAAGATGAAATGATTTCCACCGAGTAGAGGGGTAGGAACACTTCCTGTGACCCCATTTTTCTACTTGGATAAGGAATGATCACACAAAAGTCTGAAGCGAGGGGTAGGAACATTTCCCGAGACCCCGTTATTCGCCTAAGACTTTTGATACTTTGAGAGGGGAGAACCGGGGATTCGGTGGCAAACACCATCAATACTCGCGTCTCAAACCTTGATTTGTATATGCAAAGCTAAAAAAAAAAAATTAATTAAATCCATCTTAGTTTCCTACATAAGAAAAAACATCACCAAAGTATTGTATTGTCAGATCCATGTGACTGCATGTCTGCATGTAAAAACATAAAACCTAAGTGAATATCTCTTACCGCTTTATCTACTAATACGTTGGACTAGTAGGGACATTCATTGAGAACGGAGTAAGAGTAGGCGCGGAGAATCTTGACTTTAAAACACCAATTTGTTTTGCTTCCATTGGCTCTTTCATTTGCTTTGGCTAGAAGGTTGTAAGCATCCATCGGGTTTTTTTTTTCTCTTGTTGTGAGTTTTGTGTTGCTGAGATAAAAAAAAGTGAAGAAATGACTTCGTCTATGGAGGTGGAATAATTAATAGATGGGAAATTGAAAAGACTGACATATCTTAAGGACGTGAATTTCTTTTTTAAAAATGCAGCGTTTCTTGTTCTTTAATGCTTTGTTTTAAGGGTTACAGACTTCTTCAGTAATGTCTGTATACGAAGTCTGTAAGCAAAGTCTCCAAATGAAGTCTTAAATGACAGACTATAGACTTCATGCGCAGACTTCACACGCAGACTTTTCCGAGAGACTTCATTGGCGAAGTTTGCAATAGACTTCGTCTGTAAGTAACTGATATATCATGGTTTTTACCCGTTTTTAGCCATGATATAGGTCTTGTTTTCAGAGTCCTAGTGTTTTTGTAGTCTTTTTGAGTGTTTTCAGGTTTTGGCACGTTTGGAGCATAATTGGAGATATTGAAGCTTTTTGGCATCCTTTGAATAATTTCCCACCGATGGATTGAGCTCAAATTTGGATACAAGACAGATCAATAGATTAGCTTTCATTTGGAAGTGGTTTGAGGCCATTCTAACGGTGCGATCAAAAGTTATGGCAGTTTTTGTGAAGACAGTCCAGTCTGGCGAGCACAGAGTCCTGGTGTCGACCGACACCAACCCAGTATCGATCGACACCAACCCAGTATTGATCGACACCCATTCAGTGTCGATCGACACCATCATCTGGAAGNACTTGATCGTTAATGCTTGTTTGAATTTATAGAATTTGCAAAGAAATTTGGAATTCTAGGTTTAGACATTGATAGTCTTCGCAACGACAGTTGGTTTACTTTACATCTGTGTTTCAAGTTCAAGAGCGGAGCTTATTTCATTCCTGACATTTGATCTGATTGATAATTCTGATTTGCCTACAAACTTCCCTAAGCCTAGCATTTTCCCCATTGATTTATTACTTCGTTTTAATCGTTTTGTTACCTTTGATTACATTCATTTCGCTTAGCTTAATTCACATTCTGAAATCTATTGAGTGAACATCTTGAGTCTTTGTGGTTCGACCCCTAGAATACTACAGCTACTGCTTAGATACTTTAGGGTATTATATTTGAGCATATCACTAGGCTGGTGATGGATCTGGACAAGTTTGTTGCATACCCTTGGGGAAGAGTAGCTTTCAAGATTTTGATTTCTTCGGTGAAGGCTGCGGATATCTCTAGGACTTATCACATCAGCGGGTTTATCCAAACGTTGCAGTCTTGTGTTGATTTAGCCCTACCGGACTTTGCAACAAAGGTGGGTGATCCTCTCCCCGGTAACCCAACGCCACCTCTTCTAGCTTACAAAGGATCAAGGGAGAAGAAAAACCTCAGAAATGGCATCCTCAAGCAGGTATATTATCAAAGTTCACCAGCGGAGCTATGAAGAAAGAACCCGAGGAAGTGAAAGAGAATCCCCAGGAAAACCAGGTTCAATCTGATGCCAAATAAAATGCACCTGACGATGGGGTTAGTCTTCCTCCCCTTAACCCAAAGATTCCCAAAAAGAACATAAACCAGCTTAGTAAAAAGGAGGATATTGTGGAGTCTAAGAAGGAGAGTAAAAGTAAAAGAGTAGCTGCCAGAAGTAGTCACTCACACAAATGATGTGAATTATGAACCTTGTTGGCTTGTTAGATTATCGTTGGCATGTTTAACCCATATTTCAGAAACTTGTAAAATTTATATTTGAATGATGTTTGTTAGTGTGCCTTATCCATGTGAAATTGCAATAAAACGATGTTTGCTTCTAACTATGGAGAGTAGTCTTAACCAGGGCAGTGAGTCAAGTGTTGTGATGGTGGATAAGCCCAAAGAAGTAGATATGAAGTTTGATAAAGCAAAAAGAGCAAAACAGAGCTTGAAGTAAAAGAGTAGCTGCCAGAAGTAGTCACTCACACAAATGATGTGAATTATGAACCTTGTTGGCTTGTTAGATTATCGTTGGCATGTTTAACCCATATTTCAGAAACTTGTAAAATTTATATTTGAATGATGTTTGTTAGTGTGCCTTATCCATGTGAAATTGCAATAAAACGATGTTTGCTTCTAACTATGGAGAGTAGTCTTAACCAGGGCAGTGAGTCAAGTGTTGTGATGGTGGATAAGCCCAAAGAAGTAGATATGAAGTTTGATAAAGCAAAAAGAGCAAAACAGAGCTTGAAGTAAAAGAGTAGCTGCCAGAAGTAGTCACTCACACAAATGATGTGAATTATGAACCTTGTTGGCTTGTTAGATTATCGTTGGCATGTTTAACCCATATTTCAGAAACTTGTAAAATTTATATTTGAATGATGTTTGTTAGTGTGCCTTATCCATGTGAAATTGCAATAAAACGATGTTTGCTTCTAACTATGTAGAGTAGTCTTAACCAGGGCAGTGAGTCAAGTGTTGTGATGGTGGATAAGCCCAAAGAAGTAGATATAGAGTTTGATAAAGCAAAAAGAGCAAAACAGAGCTTGAAGGAGAAAACAACATTGCTCATAGCTAAGAAAATGAGTGATCAGCTAAAGTTGAAAATGAGTGATCAGCTAAAGCAAAATCGCCCTGGTACGGAGACTATACTTCCGGCTAAGCCAGTTGCACGCGACAATGGCTATAAACCTTTGGGTTCTATCGACAAGGACCAAAAAAACAAACTATTTGCCTTCTTGGAGACTTGCCCATAAGTCGCACTATATAAGAGTTTTAAACCAAGATTATGTGATGTGATTTTGAATGTGTGTGTGACTTCATTTTACAGAGAGACGAAGAAGAGGAACCCCGAGAAAGACTCAAGCACATTCTGGTACCGCACGCTGCGGTCTCCCACAAAATGGCTTTGGAACCTTGTGAGACTTCGTATAATAAGTTTGAGAGTGAAGTCTGAGAGTGAAGTCTCAGAGTGAAGTCTGAGGGTGAAGTCTGAGGGTGAAGTTTCAGATTGAAGTCTGACAGTGAAGTATATGTACAAGATCTGCTTCATTGATTCGATCTTCACCACGTTGTGGAAGTCTAAGTACAAAAAATTTCAAATGACTGTTGATGAAAAGGGGTTAGGCAGAGTGCTACCTCCTCTCAGACTTCACTCTCAGACTTCGGTTTGAGACTTCACTCTCAGAATTCATATGGAGACTTCTGTTTTTTTTATCGTTAATTGTAAGGTTCCTTTACCGTAACTAATTATTTTCTTACTGCAGCACATTGATGATAGAATCAATCTACTAAGAAAACGGTTCACGAAGCATCCAGAATGGTTTAGGAGTGACAGGATCTGCTTCATTGATTCGATCTTCACCACGTTGTGGAAGTCTAAGTACAAAGAATTTCAATTGTCTGTTGATGAAAATGGGTTAGGCAGAGTGCTACCTCCTGGGGCGTTTGATCTCTACACAGGAGAGCAACTAGAGTTCTACAGATCTAACAAGATGTGGAGTATAGATGTGGATGAAATCTACACCTCCCTTAACATCAAGGATAAACATTGGGTTGCATTAATGATTCAGGTTCATAAGAGACACATCATTATTTGGGATAACGATCTAACTGTAAGCAAAGATGATGAGATTGACGCTGCAGTATATCCTATTTGCGATATAATGGCTTATCTTATGAACCTTCTAGCTCATGCAAATCAAAAAGTGATATGCTCAAATATAATACCCTAAAGTATCCAAGTAGTAGATGTAGTATTCTAGGGGTCGAACCACAAAGACTCAAGATGTTCACTCAATAAATTTCAGAATATGCATTAAGCTAAGCGAAATAAATGTAATCAAGGATAACAAAACAATTAAAACAAAGTAGTAAATCAGTGGGGAAAACGCTAGGCTTAGGGAAGTTTGCAGGCAAATCAGAATTATCAATCAAATCAAATGTCAGGAATGAAATAAGCTCCGCTCTTGAACATGAAACACAGATGTAAAGTAAACCAACTGTCGTTGCGAAGACTATCTATGTCTAAACTTAGAATTCCAAATTTCTTTGCAAATTCTATAAATTTAAACAAGCATTAACGGTCAAGTTCAATTGTTCACAAAATCCTAAACCAAATTTCTTTGCGAGTAGGTCTTTTGCTCACCAAACACTAGTTCAGAAAACTAATCACACTTTTGTGTCAATTAATCAACCTAACATCAGATTCTAGTTCGCGAGGCTAGAATAAGCATTAATCTCAAGTCTAGGTGAAAAGCTCTATAGATATTCCCTAACAAGTAAATCAGATTTAATAATTCATCAAATACCTTTAAACAACCCTAAACTTAACAAAGAAATCTACTCAAACATGGTGAATGAAACAAACATCATAAATAATATAGATATCATAAAGTAAAATAGAGTAAGAATACAAAGAGGGTTCAAGGTTCTTCTCCCAAAACTCAATTGTAAGAATACTCTATCACCAGAAATCCAGTCTATGTCCTGGAGGCTGAAAAACCTAATTATATAGCTAAAAACATGCTTTGGAGTTCATTGGAAAGAATAAGGAAAACTTCTGTTTTTCTTCGGGTCTTCTGGAGAATGCGCGTTCTGACTATTGGTATCGACCGATACTGTGAATGGTATCGATCGATGCTGAGATCTTTAATCGAGTCTCTCCCAAACAACGGTGTCGATCGATACTTCATAGGTATCGATCGATACTGAGCTCAATTCTCCGAACTGCTTCAGCTCCAATATGCTTCAAAAGCTTCCATAATTCCAATTTAGCTCCATTTGTGCTTACATCTTGAAAAGACTCTTAAATACTTTAAAACTATTTAAAAGATTCATTTAAATGACTTATATCATGGTTGAAAGTGGGTAAAAACCATGATATATCAAAAAGCTAAGCACCCATATGTTCGCTACACATACGAGCGGTTCCACAGACGACAGTTCCTAAAAACTATCAGAGCGGTGACTGTGGAGTGTATTGCCTGAAGTACATCGAGTGTCATGCGCTTGGCATACCATTACCTCCAAACCTCTTGTGTGATAAGAACATCAAGTTCATAAGGGAGAAGCTGGCAGTTGAAATATACGATGAGCTCGGCATAACAGAAACTGAGAAACACAGTTACGAAGGTTTGGACTTATACGAGGAACGATGGGCTTCTCTTTTAACCGTATATTTTGATATCTTGTATATAATTTACCTATTTTGGCTGCTATTGCGGGAATGCTTTTGTCACCCTATGGAACAAGCCAAGAAGTTATTGTAATATTATTAAATTAATTTGTCATATATGATAGTAAAATGAAATACAACCACAAAAATACAAAAAGAACTTGTCATAATTATATAATTAAAAGTTTGAAAAGGAGACTTCAAATGCAGACTTTGCGTGGAGACTTCATATGGGAACCCAAACAACTAGTAAGAGACTTATAGTAGAGACTTCACGAGTAGACTTCATCTGGAGACTTCGCCTTCGTACTGAACACCCAATTAGAGACTTCTCTAAGAGACTTCAAGCGCAGATTTCTACTGGAGACTTCATCTTCGTACTGAACACCCAATTAGAGACTTCTCTGGGAGACTTCAAGAGCAGACTTCTATTGGAGACTTCATCAAACTTCTTGTTTAAACTTCAAGAGCAGACTTGTATTTTGGTTCGCAGTAAATAAAGCCACTATTCCCGATAAGAAGCATGCAAAACGAAGCAGATCTTCGTGGAATGTCGCTTTTTATCATTATTACTCCCTTTGAAACACGCAACCTACTTTTTCTGAATCACTATTACTGAGTCTAAAGAAATTTCTCAAAATATGTCGTACACAACATGAGTCATCAAAAGAGGTTTGAGGAACCTCTTAAAGGATCTGCATCCTCATTTCACGACAGGTAATCTCTATACAGCTTCACCAAATTTTTTTTTTCCAGATATTACAGTTCATGCAAGCTTCTAATTTCTTACCAAATTCTTTTAGGACCTATGGCTGATGACATATTCCATTGGGAGGGTATGATCTTTGGCCCTCTTGGCACCCCTTATGAGGGAGGGGTTTTCAAAGTGAATATTCATTATCTGCCAGAGTACCCGCTGAAACCCCCATATATAAGTTACACAAATGGAATCTTACAAAAATTTCAGAATCAAACGTGGTCAATTGCAAAACCAGACCCTACTTTATGGGTAGACTTCGTCGAAGAAGTCTCTGAAGGCAAAAAGACTTCATCGTGGAAGTCTAATTACGTAATAGACTTCACATGCATAGTCCATTACCAAAGAGACTTCCTAGATGAAGTCTACTGAAAAGTCAAAACTGTGGTCAATTGCAAATCTAGATCCTAAACTGGTATAGACTTCTCTAACGAAGTTTCCTTGTGTAGGAGACTTCGCATGTGAAGTTTGCTAAAAAAGTCAAACTCTGGGCAATTGCAAAACTATACGCCTGTTACATACTTCTCGGGCGAGGTCTTCTTTAAATAGCAAAGCAGACTTCATCCAAGAAGTGAAGTCTGTGAAGTCTGTAATGATAATTTCAGTAAAAATGCAATTTTAGCTTATTTGTAATTAGTTATTTTTTTTTTTGTCCTAACATGTGTGTTACGTATAACTTTTGATGTTTTAGAAATTTGAACTATTTCAATCGCATAATTATTTTTATATCTTTCTCTTAACTTATTAGGTGTTTAGCTTATAAACTTTAGACTTCACAGAGGATGTTTGTGCGTAGACTTCGTTCGAGAAGTCTTTTGCACTATCTTTTTAAAAAATGGATTTGTATCATATATAATTTGCATTTTCGAGATTTTAATTTTTTTTTTTTTTTTTTTTTTTTTTTTTTTTTTATTTATGAATTTTACATTTCAATGTCTTATATTCTATCTTAAACCGATTTTATGAATTTCTGATAATTATTTTTCAACAGACTTTACCTTTGAAGTCTACTGTCAAACTAATAGTTTGCATTTGTGTTGTTTCGAATGTTTTTCAGAAAATGGTTCAAGTATCTGCTGTCTATGGAGAATGAGTGATGAGAGACTGTAAGTGGCATTTTGAGGTGGATAATCACAAAGGAGGGAGAATGTTATTCTTGAGTGATTCTTGAGTGAACTCCTTAAGATGACTCTAGCAGACTATGAGCTGGACAAGAACGACTTCGTCGAGTTAACTTACTCGTTGCCGAATTCAATGTTGCAACTAACGGACACGGATTGTCCTACACCACCTATGCATGTCTCAAATGATAGACAAGTGCGGTCCTTGGTTGAGTTATGTAAAACGCATGCTGTACGCCTTTGCGTCTCGAGTCGTTTTGGTATGGCTAGTGGCAATGAGGTTGCTGGTGAAAGTGTTGACGAAGACCTTCAGGATGTAGAAGAGTTTGAAGACGAAGATATGGATATATCTGATGGTGGTGAGGTTAACGTCAACGACGATGGTGATGATGATGATGATGATGCGGAAGAATCTCATGCTGGTGAGGTTAAAGAAGAATACCTTGAGGATTATACTGTGTATGGGAAAGTTGAGGATGAGGATGGTAGTGAAAATGATGATGAGGATAATACGTGTCCTGTTGCGGAAGGTGGCTTTGTTGGTGAAGGCCCAAGATCCAACATGACATGGTCAGACGGTATCTATACGACTGCGAGTTTTCCTACAAAGGATGCGCTTGTATCCGAGCTGCGGTTGACGGCTATAATGTCGAAATTCACGTTCAAAGTGCATAAGTCTACACAAAAGTTGTTCGTAGCCATCTGCGGTGTGAAAAGATGCAATTGGAGGATTAGAGCTGCTGTGAAAAATGAACCAAAAAGGTTTTGGGTTACCTTGTACAAAAAAGATCATACTTGTGATATGCTCAAATCTAATACCCTAAAGTATCTAAGCAGACGCTGTAGTATTCTAGGGGTCAATCCACAAGGACTCAAGATAACACTCAATAGATTCTAGAATATGATTTAAGCTAAGCCAAATAGATGAAATTAAGAATAGCAAAACAATTAAAACAGGTAGTAATTCAGTGGAGGAAAACGCTAGGCTTAGGGAAACTTGTAGGCAAATCAGAATTATCAAATCAAATCAATTGTCAGGAATAAATTAAGCTCCGCTTTCAAACTTGAAACACAGATGTAAAGTAAACCAACTGTCGTTGCGAAAACTATCTATGCCTAAACCTAGAATTCCAAATTTGTTTGCAAATTCTATGAATTTAAACAAGCATTAACGATCAAGTTCAATTGTTTACAAAATCGCTAAACCAAATTTATTTGCGAATAGGGCTTTTGCTCACCAAACACTAGATCAGGCAATCAATCACACTTTCTAGCCAATCAAACAACCTAACATCAGATTCTAGTTTGCAAGGCTAGAATAAGCATTAATCTCAAGTCTAGGTGAAAAGCTCTATAGATTATTCCCTAACAATTAATTCAGATCTAATAATTCATCAAATACCTTTAAGTAACCCTAATCCTAATAGGGAATCTACTCAGACATGGTGAATGCAATAAACATCATGAATAGAATAGATATCATATAATATAATAACAGGGAATCTTCTCCCAGAAACTCAATTGCAGAAAAACTCTATCTCCTCTAAAAACCAGTATGTCCTCTAAGAGGCTCAAAAACCTAATTATATAGATAATCAAAACGTTTTAGAGTTATCTCGAAAAATAAGGAAAGCTTCTGGTTTATCTTCGGGTTTGTTTCGCGTTCCGATCACTGGCATCGACCGATACTGTAAATGGTATCGATCGATGCTAGGTTCTTTGGTCGTGTTTCTCCAAAAGGGGTGGTGTCGATCGATGCTTCTCAAGTGTCGATCGATGCTTGGCTTGTTCCCGTACTGCTTCAGCTCCAGATTGCTTCAAAAGCTTCCAATATTCCAATTTAGCTCCATATGCGCTTATAGCTTGAAAAGAACTTGAAAGACTCTAAAACTAAAGAAAAGACTCAACAAAAAGGACTTATATCATGGTTAAAAGTGGGTAAAAACCATGATATATCAACTTGCAATGTGGTGGACCGAATTTCTCTGCGCAAACGTCATGCTCCGAGATATATTGCTAAACTGTTTTATGATGAATGAGGAACAATCGATGGAGTAACGCCGAAGATGATTAGATCTGCAATGAAGAATAAATATGGTATGCAGATGAATTATACCACTTCCTATTGAGCTTTAATATTTGCACATTGATTGGTGAGGAGAACAACGGAAGATGGATATGAGCAGTTGCCGTCTTATCTCTATCACATCGGGCTAGCCAATCCCGGAACCATCACTGATCTTATGGTTGATGATCAAAACAGATTCAAATATCTGTTTATGACTCTGGGAGCCTCTATTACCGGTGTTCAGTTTCTGAGAAGAGTTATGGTGGTGGATGGGTGTCATCTACCGGAGAAGTATGGCGGTGTTATGCTAGTGGCTTGCAGCCAGGACGGGAATTTCCAAATAATCCTGTTAGTTTTTGCTATTGTAGACTCTGAAAATGATGAGTCATGACAATGGTTTTTCACTAAGTTGAGTGGATGTGTCTCCGATCAATTTCCTTGGAAATATCTAAATCAAGGTCACATCAAGGTTAAATCTATTGTGATTGAGTCACGTTACAAGAACATATCACATGAGCAAACACGATGCCAGCAAGATAAGTCCACTAATACTCAAAATTCTCATGAGCTAACATGTTATAGATGTCAAGGAAGGGGCCATTTAGCAAGAGAATGTTCGAACAAAAGAGTCATGATCATCACTCCAAATGGATATGATTCACAAGAAGATGATCTTTCAAGTTTTGATGAAACCATTACGGTGAGTCCAGATAAGGGTGAGCTCTTCTAGTGATCCAACAAGTCTTAACAGCTCAGTCGCTTCGTGAGGAACCAGCCTAAAGAGATAATTTATTCCATACGCGATGCAACTTAAACAACAAGGTATGTCATTTGATTGTGGATAGTGGTTCTTGCACTAACATTGCTAGAACTACAGTTGATAACTTAGGTCTGAACACCATAAAGCACCCGAGACCCTACAAACTCATGTGGTTAAATGATAGTGAAGAACTAAATGTACCAAAACATGTCGAGAGACAATTCTCAATAGGCCAGTATCGAGACCATGTTATATGTGACGTTGCCCCTATGCAAGCTAGCTGTATTCTACTTCGTAGACCATGGCAATATGAACGTGATGTGTTCCAAAATATACGCACAAACCATTACTCATTTTGCTTCAACAACCCAAAGCCCCAACGGAACAAACCAAAGAACGAGCTATGCAATCAAAAGAAAAAGGCATCTGCAACAACTAAAGTAATTTTATTTATTGAAAAATCCTACTTAACTTATGACACCGAGGATATGATACTCTTATCTTCGTCAAAAGATCCAATTTCAGGTTTTGTAGCTATAAAGGAGCATACTACAACAAAACTTGGTGTGCCACTCTTACTCACGAGCTCACTGCAGCTAGAGGATTCCACTATTTCATGTTGATCCAATCTGTACCACCGGATGAGCAAACCTGCAAATATCCGAAGACATACTAAGGTAAGACCTTAGAATCACATAACCGCATAAAAACTAACTTGCTTTCTCTTGGTTCTCTTGGTGCAAGCAAATTAGTTTTGAGGTCAAAACCATTTCAACGAGGAAGGGATGATATAAGACTGGAAGCTATCCTATCATATATGATGCATATACACGAGCCACCAACGTACCAGATATGTCCTTGAGAAGCACCATTCAACTTTTCATGTACCATCTTTGGAATTCATTAACAATATGGATATTTGAAGAAGATTCATCGAGATACTTTTGAAAATTGCCAAGTGAACCACCAGATCGCCAGAAGCACTTACTTGCCGACATTAGCCTAGCCGAGAAGTTATTATAGGATGAAACCACCCGTCAATATATCAAGAAACAAGCCCTGGTTTGAGGTCATTCAAGAGATACTCCAATTCCTCCATTCAGACCATATCGGGAGCTCTGAACGCTGTTTATCATCGTCTCCATAGAACGACGCAGCCTCAGCACGAAGAACCATCAACAAAGTCCATATATGGAAGGTTTTATCGAGGAAAAAACACTCCATGGTTGAGCTGATTTTGGAGTTGGTTCACAAGCTCTAATTATGCACCAAACATGCAAAACCAATTGGTCCAATTTAAGTGAACCACCTAATCAACTTGGGGAAGGCTTACTGTTGTTTCTCATCACCCACATGAACACTACACGTCATTTAGAAGCTGCAAAAATAACAGCACTTGTGTTCACACACAAAAAGGCGAGAAATAAGAAACTTTCTTTTTTTTTCGGCAAAGCTCTTACATTTTCTCCCAAGAACGCATCTTTGCCTTTTAATCCAAGCCCTCCATTTATTTCAGCTAATCCTATACGGGCACTACAACCTCGAAACCCTAAGAAGAACTCACTTCCTTCAACCCTTGTTCCACAATCACCTCCATTAAAGCCTAACGACCAATCTTTTTAATGAGCAATCTGTTTTACACTCCTAGTTATTTATTTCCTTTAGTATTTTCTTCAGAACATTGGAGGTCCTATCACTGAGTCTATATTAGCTCAACTGATTTGTCCTTTCATCTCACGCTTTATCAATCTAAGAATATTTAGTTTTTGCTTTAAAACAGTTTTGTGCCTTTTGATTTGTTCTGTTGCGATTCTCATTGTGTTTTGTGGATGCAGTCACTTTGGTTTCGTGTTAGACTAGGTTCATTGTGAGGAGATAGCCTTTAGAATCAGCCTCTGTTTCGTGTGATTGTGGATTCAATCACAAACCAGTTACAAATTACCTTGATTATTCCCTAACAAGTCTTTGTGTATTCTACTTCCGTGTGCTTCTTTTGGTGGATTCTGAGACCTGTAGCGCTGTCTTATCTCGAAGATTTACCTTCCCTCACAACCATTTTATATAAGACTTGGAGAGCCTTAGTGTATGTAGTGGTGAAGGCACAAGCAGGCATACGCTCTCTTTTGTGTCTCTGGTTAGATGGGTCAATGGGGGTGGATCGGTAGCACCACAAAGAGTATGGGATGCTCATTGATACTGCGAGTACTCTTGTTCAAGGGGGAAACCACGCGCAAGAAAGAATAACACTTAGGGTTTTCACTCAACTCGCTTGGGAGAAAAAAGTGCGATTCTTTTTTTGATTCTAGGGTAAAAACATAAATACAAGGCTGCATGGGGATTTTATTAAATAGTTTGACAGCTAGGGATTCTAGGCCAAGATTTTGAGTCTCAAAGAAAGCAAAAATACAAAGAAAAATCGCAAAAATAAAAGAACAAACCAAAATAGGAAACTCGCATGCAAAGAAAATGACATGTCGCACCTGCAAAAAAAACTTAAGAAAATAAGGGAACAATGAAGACCGAACTTACCTTTTTCGGAAGAAGAAGAAGCCACATTTGTATTGAAACATTTGGCGCGTTCATTCCTTGGTTGTCTCTGTTTTCTTTAGGTCTTTGAAGTGCCTTGAAAACTTGTTCGTGAACCTCTTGTTTTCCAATTTTGTTCGTGAAATTCACATCTTCTATCGCTTAATCATTGGACGGAGTCAAGGAGTGGTCAAGAGCGATACGTATCTGTCCATGGGTATCGTCGATCGAGGTACGGTCTGTATAAGTGATATGCTCAAATATAATACCCTAAAGTATCTAAGCAGTAGCTGTAGTATTCTAGGGGTCGAACCACAAAGACTCAAGATTTGCACTCAATAGATTCCAGGATGTGAATTAAGCTAAGTAAAATAAATGTAATTTAAAATAGCAAGACAAATAAAATCAAGTAATAAGATCAGTGAGGAAAAAGCTAGGCCTAGGGAAATTCGCAGGTAAATCAGAATTATCAATTAAATAAAATGTCAGGAATAAAATAAGAATCGTTCTTGAACTTGAAACACAAATGTAAAGTAAACCAAATGTCGTTGCGAAGACTATCTACGTCTAAACCTAGAACTCCAAATTTCTTTGCAAATTCTATAAACTCAAACAAGCATTAACGATCAAGTTCAATTGTTCACAAAATCCTAAACCAAATTTCTTTGCGAATAGGTCTTTTGCTCACCAAACACTAGTTCAGGCAATCAAGCACACTTTCGTGCCAATAAAACTACCTAATATCAGATTCTAGTTCGCGACGCTAGAATAAGCATTAATACCAAGTATAGGCGAAGAACTCTGTAGATTTTCCTAACAGTTTATCCAATTTAACAATCCATCAAGTACCTTTGAATAAACCCTAAACCTAACAAGGAATCTACTCAGACATGCTGAATGAAACAAACATCATGAATAAGATAGATATCATAAAGTAAAATAGAGTAAGAAATACAAAGAGGGTCTAAGGTTCTTCTCCCAAAACTCAATTGCAAGAATACTCTATCTCCAAGAATCAATTAATCCCCTCTGGAGGCTGAAAAACCTAGTTTTATATCTAAAAACACGATTTAGAGTTCATTGGAAAAATAAGGAAAACTTATGTTTTTCTTCGGGTCTTCTGAAGAATGCGTGTTCTGATTACTGGTATCGACCGACACCGTGAATGGTATCGATCGATACTGAGATCTTCGATCGTATTTCTTCCAAATGATGGTGTCGATTGATGCTGCATAGGTGTCGATCGACACTGAGCTTTAGTTCGATACCTAATGAGTATCGACCAATGCTAGTAATGTATCGAACGATACTAAGGTCCTTTTTCGTAAGGCTGTAACTCAAAACCGTGTCCAGGGAAGCCAAATGTTAGATGAAAAACTGTTAGATCACTAGAGCACGAGTTAGAAGCAATATAATCATAAGATAGCCATAAGTTCAATGAGTACTGACATTGAGATAGACAAGTTAAAAAAGAAAGACAAACACAATAAAAGAAAAGGGAAAAAGCGTGAAACCCAGGAAACAGGGACTAGTCATCGGAGTCGTCAAAGTCTGAGACAGCATAGCGGGATGAAGGGCCGGGTGTGGAGTAATGGCCATCAGTAGATGACATGCAGCGGCAGCGAGAGACAGCGGCTCAGATGCTCTGTAAGCTCTCCACGACGTACCTCTGAAAAGTGGCGGTCTCCATCGGCAGATCCGGTGGTGGAGGAAATGAAGGAGCAGGAGCAGATGTCTAGTGGCACTGTGAACGGCGGGGCTGACTTCCAGCAAAGTCAGCTGCGGGTGCTGCATTAGCAATGACAGGAG
Organism: Crucihimalaya himalaica; assembly: GCA_004349715.1. NCBI lineage: Eukaryota > Viridiplantae > Streptophyta > Magnoliopsida > Brassicales > Brassicaceae > Crucihimalaya > Crucihimalaya himalaica. Next base: position 39,522 of record SMJT01000069.1, read on the forward strand.
TGGATGGAAGACGGGGTGGAGCGCGGACAAGCGTGGCCGGAGCAACCGAAAGCAAACTGGGATCTGGATCGAAATGCAGCTGAGATGGGTCATCGCCGATGCGGGTCAGAGTGTGGTTAGGGAGCTCCACAAAGAGCTCTCCGTCTGTTTTGGGGAGACACCAGCGGCGAGTTGGCTTCATCCAACGCATGTGCTGCTCATCCATGAGGGAGCGAGCTGTGACGATCGAGCACTCGGAGGTGGAGATGCCAAAGTGCATGAAGATAGGAATGAGGAGGCTGCCGACCGACTCGGTCTTCCGCGCAGTGGTGTAGTTGCGATCGGAGAAGGGCTTGGTCTTCAGAGAGACCAAATGGTGCGCAAAGAGAGCGCCTAAGTTGACAGCAAGGTTCAACTCAGGCCACTCATATCGATCCTCAGGGATGAGGTCGCCGACAACCATGTACAGTAAGATCTGCTCTGAAATCCTCAACTTTCTCGGCTCTATCTTGCAGAGTAGAGTGGTGCTCAAAATGCGGACGATACCACGAAGAGTCAGATGGCGGACGTCTATCTGCGTTGTAGTCTTGGAGTGGTATGCTCCAAGACCAATGTGTCTCCAGAAGGCCTGCACATCATGAAACTGAGGAGGCAGAGCTACCTGCTGAAGATCGCGGTCAAAACCGTAGACGTCGCAGAGATCGGGGATTGGCAGCCTGTAGCGGATACCTCGAATCAAGAAAGTCAAAGTGCCCTCCAAAGCATTGCGATGAACCTCGTCTCTGTAGTAGACTCGAGCTGTGGCGAGGAACTAGCGAACTAGGTCGGGGTAAAGGTCATACCACCGTGTGTACAGTGTCCCCAAACCAATCTTATCGAGCATGTCTGTAAGCTCCACGTCGATACCCAGACGGCGCATAGTGTGAGGATCAATGAAACGTGTAGGGACGATAACAACGCGCAGCCACTCATTGTAGAACAAGGTATCATAGTCATCCCACTCTTCGGCGATGGACCTATAGATGCAGGCCTCGCTCTGGGTTTCCTCCTTAGGCAAACCTGCCCAATCACGCCTCGGGATAATCTGCTTCCCTTCCAACTTAGGCTAGGAAGGCCTAGCAGCAGTAACAGGGGCAGAGGGAGATGGCGAGCGTCGTGGTGCAGCTCTCAGGTCACTAATGTGGACTTCAAGGAAACTCTGAGGATCCGTGTTGTCTGTGAAGCCGCCCTTTAGAACCCTGTAGCGATCTCTGGTCAGGCAAGTAGTCACGATATCGGCATTCCATTACGAACCATATAATGCTTCCACCTCATCCTGGAGACTAAACTCGCGGCGTGGTGGGTTGGAACCGGAGGCGTCGTCCTGACGTGCTTTCTTGCGGGAAGCTATCTGTGAAACAAAACAAGTCCATTATCATGTCATACAGGAATCGTGTAAAAACAGAGGAAAAATTCAATACATATCCACAGAGGCATTGCAATCCAACTCAATCAACCTGAAACGAATTCCACAAATGACTCCATCCCTATCATATCTATTCCATTCTATCATTTCTATTCCATTCGCCTAGAGCGAAAGACAACAGGAAACAGAGTAAGAACTCCACAACAGAGGAAACCGAAACCGAACCTGTCAACGAATCTAAGAAGAAGGAATTCAAGTGTGTTACCTTGTAGATCGAAGGAGTGAGCAATGGAATGACAATGGGGGCAAAAATCCGAGTGGAATAGAGACGGCAGCGTCGATCGATGGGGGAAATGAGGGAGTGAAGAAGAAAAGCCGAGGGTTTTATATAAAAACTTACCTGGGTGTTGGGTATCGATCGATACCATAAGTGGTATCGATCGATGCTCGCATTGTAACAGCACAGTTCTTTTTTGGTTACGGTATCGATCGATACTCCCTAGGTGTCGATCGATGCTTGTCGTCTGAACCTGGTTCACGTGAAGACACAAGACAAAAAAAAAACAAAATCAAAGGAAAAACCTATGTACAGACTCACCAGTGGGTTGCCTCCCACGAAGCGCTTGTTTAATGTCTTTAGCTTGACATTGGGATTAGTCAGGCAGTCGGTGGTTCAGACAGAGGCACTATGTGGCCATCTGGGATTGCGGCTTTTGACCAGTAGTGTTTCACCCGCTATCCATTGACAGTGAACTCCTTTCCTTCAGCATTTAGCAACACCCGCGCCATGTGGTCGGACTGCCTTGATCGTGAAAGGACCTGACCAACGAGAACGCAGTTTCCCAGGAAATAACTGTAAACGAGAATTATACAGAAGTACCTGGTCATTAGGCTCAAAATTTCGAGAAAGGATCTTCTTGTCATGATATGCTTTAGTCCTCTCCTTGTACATTTTGGAGTTCTCATAGGCTAGTTGTCTGTTCTCATCCAATTCATTCAGTTGAACCAATCGCCTTTGAGCAGCAGACTTGATGTCGAAATTCATCAATTTGGTAGCCCAAGTTGCTTTGTGCTCGATCTCAACTGGAAGATGACATGTCTTCCCATACAGCAAATGGAATGGTGTGGTGCCAAGTGGTGTCTTGAACGCGGTATTGTAGGCCCAAAGAGCGTCGTCGAGCTTCAGTGCCCAATCTTTCCGTGTTGTGCAAACTGTCTTCTCCAAAATCTCCTTGATCTGTCTGTTGGAGACTTCGACTTGTCCGCTGGTCTGAGGATGATAAGGTGTGGCGACGCGGTGATGCACGCCGTACTTTCTCAGCAGCTTTTCGAAGATCTTGTTGATAAAGTGAGTGCCACCATCACTTATAACAACTCGAGGTACTCCAAATCGAGGGAAGATTATGGTCTTGAACAGTTTTAAAACGACAGAGGAGTCGTTGGTAGGACTGGCAACTGCTTCCACCCATTTGGAGACATAATCGACGGCGACCAATATGTATCTGTTCTGTCGCGATGGAGGGAACTGTCCCATAAAATCAATGCCCCAGCAATCAAAAACCTCTACTTCAAGTATGAAGTTTTGTGGCATCTCATGACGTTTGCTGATCTTCCTTCTTCTCTGACACACATCACAATGTGAGATAAAAGCGTGAGCATCCTTGAACACTGTAGGCCACCAGAAACCAGCCTGCAGAACCTTAGAAACTGTTTTGAATGTGGCAAAGTGTCCGACGTACTCAGATCCATGGCAGTGATACATAATTTCTGGCACTTCAGTCTCAGCTATACACCTTCTGTAAATCCCATCAGAACAATGCTTGTACAGGTATGGTTCATCCCAAAAATAATGTCTGACATCTCTGATAAACTTCTTCTTGGCATACTTCTTGAGATGCTTTGGTTCGTAGTCAACAGCAAGGTAATTAGTTATGTCGGCATACCAAGGTTCAGAAGGAGTGGTGACAGCCAAAGATTCTTTAGTATTATAATGATCTGTAGATTAATCGGCTGTAGAAGATTGCTGGTATCGATCGATACCAAATGAGTGTCGATCGATGCTTGCATTTTGAACAGACTGCAACAACTCGTGGGGGTATCGATCGATACCTTCGGAGTGTTGATCGATGCTCACGTTCTGCAGTGGCAAAGTTGAATCAGAGCTGTGTCGAAATCTAGTTTCTATGAAATAGATTTTCTCCTCAGGCAAGGAATCGTCAATAGGAAGTTCATCACTGATCTTCATTCGGGAGAGATGGTCTGCAACTCCATTATCCACTCCTTTCTTATCTTTGATCTCGATGTCGAACCCTTGGAGCAGTAGAACCCATAGGAATAAACGAGGTTTCATATCCTTATATTGCAATAGGTACTTAAGAGCAGCATGGTCAGTATGAACAATCACCCTACTCCTAATCAGATAAGAACAAAATTTCTCAAAAGAGAACACAACAACAAGTAACTCCTTCTCTGTGGTACTGTAGTTCTTTTGATTGTCATCCAGTGTTCTGCTGGCGTAGTAGATGACATGAAGCTTTTTGTCTTTCCTCTGTCCCAAAACTGACCCAACTGCGAAATCGCTCGCATCGCACATGATCTCAAATGGAAGGTTCCAATCTGGCGTCTGAACAATAGGTTCAGTGACCAACGCCTTCTTGATTATTTTGAATGCGACGAGACACTCTGGTGTAAAATCGAAGGTGACATCGTTACATAGAAGAGCAGTAAGTGGACGAGCTAACTTGGAGAAATCCTCAATGAATCTGCGATTGAACCCAGCGTGACCAAGGAAACTCCGAATGTCCTTCACGGACGTTGGTGGCAGGGGGCTTGTCATGACCTGAATCTTAGCCTTATCAACTTCGATCCCCAGCCTTAGAAACCTTGTATCCCAGAACAATGCCTTCTTGAACCATAAAGTGACACTTCTCCCAGTTCAGAACTAGATGTTTCTCTTCGCAACGCTGAAGTACCTTGCATAAATTGTCTAGGAATCCTTTAAATGAAGACCCATAAACAGAAAAATCATCCATAAACACCTCCATGAACTCCTCGATCATGTCTGAGAAGATTAACATCATACATCGCTGGAAGGTGGCTTGAGCGTTACACAACCCAAACGGCATTCTCCTGTAAGCGAACGTGCCGTAGGGACAAGTGAATGTCGTGTTCTCCTGATCATCTGGATGTATAGGTATCTGGAAAAAGCCTGAGTATCCATCCAGGAAGCAGTAGTATGGGTGACTTGCCAATCTTTCCAGCATTTTATCGATGAATGGTAATGGGAAGTGATATTTCCTTGTCGCCGCATTCAACTTCCTGTAATCAATACACATGCGGTGCCCAGTGATAGTTCTCGTCAGAATCAGCTCATCGTTCTCATTTTTTACCACTGTGAATCCTCCTTTCTTAGGGACGATATGAACTGGACTGACCCAACTGCTCTTAGAGATGGCATAGATGATTCCTGATTTCATGATTTCTTTCTTTACCACTTCCTTCAGATTCGGGTTAAGCCTCCTCTGATGCTCGATCGAAGCTTTTGACTCGTCCTCTAGATGAATCCGATGCATGCACAGTTCTGGTGATATACCTAAAATGTCATCAAAAGAATAGCCGAGAGCTTCAGGATTGTTGTCAAGGATTGTGGCGTACCCAGCAGCAACTTCACTGGAATCGATCTCTGTGTCAACCGAACAAACCAATGCTCTCTCCAACGGGTTCTTAGGGTGTTGTCGCATGAAGTACTCATCCGATATATCACTGAAGGTGTCAATGAAGAATGTATGTCCATCTATGGTTGGTTTTTTCATCATCTTTTCCATGTTGAAAGTCATAATAAGATCACCAATGTTGAGAAATATTCTCCCATTCTTGCAGTCGATCAGGGCGCCTGCTGTGGCTAGAAAGGGTCTTCCTAAAATCAGCGGATCTGTTGGCTCAGCGTTGTACTATAGGACTATGAAATAAGTTGGGACCAAGCAGTCTCCAATCGTAATCGGAACGTCCTCGAGTAGTCCTTTGGGAAATCGGACAGAGCGATCAGCAAGGATCAGGGAAATCCTAGTAGGTGGGAAGTCTGTCATCCCTATTCTCTTAGCTACTGAATACGGCATGAGGTTTACACTGGAACCAAGATCGCAAAGGGAACGTTCGAACCTCTTAGTGAAGATTGTGCAATCCAATACAAAACTTCCAGGGTCTGGTATTTTTTTTGGAATCTTGTTGAGAAGTATTGCACTTCACTTGTGGGTGATTCTCATTACTCCTTCCTCAAGATTTACATTGCTTGAAACCATCCTCTTGATGTACCTTCTGAAAGCTGGTGCAGTCATGATAGCTTCGACGAATGGGAGTTCAACAACCAACTTTTGTAGCATTGCTTTTCATCTGGCCTCTTCTATTTCTTTCTTAGACTTGGCAGGGGGTCGAGGGAAAGGTATTTTAGGCACGTAGACCCTTCCAACGTGTCCAGTAGTCTGCTTCCTCTCGACGTCTGGACTGGTATCGATCGACACTGGGGGGGTGTCGATCGATGCTTGTGGTTGTGCAACAGGTGCTGCCGAATGTTTAACGGGCATCGATCGATGTTGAGTGGTATCGATCAACACTGGGGGAGTGTCGATCGATGCTTGAGCAATTCCAGGAATCTCATCGTCGTCGTCTCCAGCAAGATCGACGAGTTGCTTAAGAGAGTAGGTTTTCTTCAACCCTGGAGTAACCTCTCTTCCACTTCTCAAGGTAATGGCATGAACGTGTTCCCTTGGATTCACTGTTTTTTCCGGGAAGGAAACCATCCTGTTTCTTAACTGTCTTTGCTGTCTAGGCGACCTGAGTTTCCAGCTTCTTCTGATGAATGTTCAGAGCCTTGATTTTTCCATTCAGATCAGTGTACAAGGCCTCCATCTTTCCATTGAAATCGACAGTCATCTTTTGCTGCCCCTCAATAATTTGTTCAAGCATAGTTTCAACTTTGCTTTCCTGAGTCTTGGGAGGTGGTGTCTGGTAAGATTAATTCCCATAAGTGCGAGTGTACCCACTGTTCTGAAACGGTTTCTGAGCAAAGGAGTTTGCTCCGAAATTCGTAGACTTAAAATCAGATTTGAATCCTCCTCTCTCTGAGAGTTGTTTGTGAAACCGCGGTTTATACGACGAATTCTGAAATCCATTACCACCAATGTAGTTGACATCCTCTACTTCACCTTCATCGACGTTCTCGACTTCTTCAGCAAAATGCACTGCTTTCTGCTGCTTGCCCATCAACGGGTTGTGAACCGAATCCAGCTTCGCATGTACCTCAACAATTTGCAACCCGTCGACGTTTCCATTCTTCTTCTTTCGCTCGTAGTCGGTGTTCTTTGTGTTGTTGCTAGATGCCAAGTTCTCAATCAATATGTAAGCATCTTCAGGATACCTCGTGTTGAAATTTCCATTGCTTGCAGCGTCCAAAGCCATCTGATACCTCCAATCGATTCCTCTGAAAAAGATCCCCAGTAACTGAACTTGTGATAAACCGTGGTGAGGGCAATCCCTCTGATAAGACCAAAATCGAACCCAAGCAGCTTTGAATGCCTCAGTTGCTCCCTGAGAAAACTGGGAGATCTTGTTCCTGAGCTCTTCGGATCTCGCATCATCATAGAAATTGTTCAGGTATGCATTCTTGGTTTCCTCCCAAGTAGTCAGAGATCCTGGACACAACTGCTTCAACCAGTAAGCTGCATCTCCACTAAGAGAGTATGGGAAGAGCTTACAGAAGAGGAACTCATTGGGCACTCCTTTGTACTTGATACTGTTGATCAAATCTTCGAACCTCTCGATATGATCCATGGGATGCTCGTGAGAAAGACCATGAAAAGGGTGCTGGCCTACAAGAGTGTAGTATGCAGGCTTCAACTCAAAGTCGTTTCTTTAAAAAGTGGGAATATGAATCGCAGACCGATTGGCATAGAATTGGTCTGGTCTGTTGTCGATCGATGCTCTACAACTTAGTCAAAATTCTAAACCAAAATCTAATGGTGAAATTAGAGTCCCCGGCAACGACGCCAAAATTTGATATGCTTAAATATAATACCCTAAAGTATCTAAGCAGTAGCTGTAGCATTCTAGGGGTCGAACCACAAAGACTCAAGATTTGCACTCAATAGATTCCAGGATGTGAATTAAGCTAAGTAAAATAAATGTAATTTAAAATAGCAAGACAAATAAAATCAAGTAATAAGATAAGTTAAGAAAAAGCTAGGCCTAGGGAAATTCGCAGGTAAATCAGAATTATCAATTAAATAAAATGTCAGGAATAAAATAAGTTTCGTTCTTGAACTTGAAACACAGATGTAAAATAAACCAACTGTCGTTGTGAAGACTATCTATGTCTAAACACAGATGTAAAATGCTTGTTCTATAAATTCAAACAAGCATTAACGATCAAGTTCAATTGTTCACAAAATCCTAAACCAAATTTCATTGCGAATAGGTCTTTTGCTCACCAAACACTAGTTCAGGCAATCAATCACACTTTTGTGCCAATTAAACTACCTAATATCAGATTCTAGTTCGCGACGCTAGAATAAGCATTAATACCAAGTTTAGGCGAAGAACTCTGTAGATTTTCCTAACAGTTTATCCAATTTAACAATCCATCAAGTACCTTTGAATAAACCCTAAACCTAACAAGGAATCTACTCAGACATGCTGAATGAAACAAACATCATGAATAAGATAGATATCATAAAGTAAAATTGAGTAAGAAATACAAAGAGGGTCTAAGGTTCTTCTCCCAAAACTCAATTGCAAGAATACTCTATCTCCAAGAATCAATTAATCCCCTCTGGAGGCTGAAAAACCTAGTTTTATATCTAAAAACACGATTTAGAGTTCATTGGAAAAATAAGGAAAACTTATGTTTTTCTTCGGGTCTTCTGAAGAATGCGTGTTCTGATTACTGGTATCGACCGACACCGTGAATGGTATCGATCGATACTGAGATCTCTCTTCCAAATGATGGTGTCGATTGATGCTGCATAGGTGTCGATCGACACTGAGCTTTAGTTCTCCGAACTGCTTCGGCTCCAATATGCTTCAAAAGCTCCCATAAATCCAATTTAGCTCCAATGGTGCCTACATCCTAAAAAGACTTAGAAAGATTCTAAAACTAGTAAAAAGACTCAATGAAAGGACTTATATCATGGTTGAAAGTGGGTAAAAACCATGATATATCAACTCTCCCAGACTTAGTCTTTGCTTGCCCTCAAGCAAACAGAAAACCAAAACAGAGAAAGAGGTTTGAAAACACGGAGACTCACCTGTTCTTGAAACATTGTAATGATGCTTTTTCCAAGCTCCCAGATATCACCTAAACAGTTTCTGATCTGACTGCCATGAACTTCTCCGTAGACAATTGCAGCTTCCTAGTATCCACACATTATCTCGTAGCGTCAATGATACTAAATCCTTCATCGCCGATTCATTACTGTTGTTGATGTTCAAGAACCTTCTAGATTCTTCCTCATGCGATATCGTTACTAAGGAATCACCCAAGTTTCATACCTTGATATGATTTTCCTCTCCCCCAGACTTATCTTTTTTTATGCTTTTAATTTGGATTAAGCTTTGCATATACAAATCAAGGTTTGAGACGTAAGTATTGATGGTGATTACCACCAAATCCCCGGTTCTTCCCTCTCAAAGTATCAAAGGTCTTAGGCGAATAACGGGGTCTCGGGAAATGTTCCTACCCCTCGCTTCCCTCTCAAAGTAACAAACACAACTCTGAACTGCTTCAGCTCCAATATGCTTCAAAAGCTCCCATAAATCTAATTTAGCTCCAATTGTGCCTACATCGTGAAAAGACTCTGAAAGACTTTAAAACTACTAAAAAGACTCAATGAAAGGACTTATATCATGGTTGAAAGTGGGTAAAAACCATGATATATCAATAAGCTAATGCATGGTCGAGAGTGGTACGCGTCTATTTGTTTGCATTGTCGATAACAATATCGTTAGTGTTTTTCTGTGGGCATTGTCCATAGCGGTAGAGGTGGTGTCGAGAGTGGTATAATGTATTGTGATAATCGTACAATGTGTTGCGAGAGACGATCCGGTTTGGTTGCAATCATTGAAGAAAGTGGATATAGACGTGTTGAACTCTTCCCGAATCTTCCTAGCCATTGAACCTGTCATTGATCCTTCTTGTACTTGAGGCATGTCTAGTGGAGGTTCTTCTGGTTTGATGTCCACGTCATCTCCTTCCCCTTGAGAAGGTTCTGACCTCAGAAAATTTTCACCTACATGGAAAGGAGAGAGATCAGTAACATTGAAGCTAGAAGATATCCTAGACTCACATGAAAGTTTTAGCCGGCAGGCGTTGTTGTTGATGCGTTCCAAGACTTTGAATGGGCCCTCTCCTCGTGGAGCCAGCTTGGAACTTCTCTTGTTCAAAAACCTCTCTGGTAGCATGTGGAGCCACACCTATTCTCCAGGTTCGAAGATCACTTCCTTGCAGTGTTTATCCACCATTTGCTTAGACTTCTCTGTTTTCTTCTCCAAGTTGGCCTTGACAGTTTTAGTTTAATTTCTTCAAAGGTCAGCCTTGTGGGTAAGGGGTTTAAACCCATACACAACCTCAAAGGGTTCAAACTTAAAGGTGAAGTGAGTAGCACGGTTATATGTAAATTCAATAAACGGTAAAAAATTAATCCAAGTGCGAACGTTCTTACCAACCGTAACCCTAAGAAAGGTACGGTTTACTACCTTGTTTTGCCCATCAGTTTGGATATGGCATGTGGTGGAGACGAGAAGCTTGGTCCCTTGGTGTTTCCACAAGGTACGCCAAAAAAATGGCCCATGAATCTTGTGTCCTGATCCGATACAATGGTGCATGGAACGCCGTGTAGATGGATTACCTCTTCGAAGGAAAAATCTGCTATTTGAATGGCGTCATTGGTCTTATTATAGGGAAAAATCTGCTATTTAAATGACGGACTACCTCCCATCTTAGAAAAGCGGTCCACTACGACAAAGATTGAGTCCTTCTGCTTCACCCATGGAAAACCTACAGCAAAATCAACTGTAATATCCTCCCAAGGAGCGTTAGGTATTGGTAAAGTCATGTAAAGTACGTGGGGGGTATGACAAGGATTCGGACCTAAGGGAAGTGACACATTTGGCACAAACCTGTTCTGCGTCCCTCTTCATCTCTGGCCAAAAGAAGTGCTCAACCATCACAAATAATGTTTTTTTCTACTCCAAAGTGTCTTATAGTCATCCACCATGTGCTTCTCTAATGATCAATTCCCTCATTGACCCTTTCGGATTGCATAACCTTTTGTCTCGGAAGAGATAGTCTTCATGCTTGTAGTATGGACCGAATGTTCCTTTCTTACACTCTTTGTAAATGTTCTCAAAGTCTAGATCCTCCCCATATGCTTCCTTGACATGTTCAAATCCTACTACCTTGGCATCCATAGTAATGATCAATGCATTTCTTCTTGATAAAGCATCGACAACCAAATTTTCTTTCTGTTTCTTGTACTTGAAAACGTAAGGAAGGTCTCAATGAATTCCAACCATCATGTGTGCCTTCTTGATATATCATGGTTTTTACTCGTTTTTAACCATGATATAAGTCCTTTTATTGAGTCTTTTGAGTATTTTTAGAGTTTTTCATAGTCTTTTCATGAATTAGGCATGATTGGAGCTAAATTGGATTTATCGAAGTTTCTGGAGCACTTCAGAGCTGAAGCAGTTCAGGAGCCGATATGAAGCTCAGTATCGACCGACACCACAGAGCATCGATCGACATTGACATTTGGAATGAACGTAACTCACCATTCCTCTCTCGGTCGATATCGATACCTAAGAAAGAGAACTGACAATTCCTCAGCAAGTTCGAAGAAGAAACATAAGATTTCCTTATTTTGCAATGAAGTCCAAAGCGTGTATGAACATTATAGTTAGGTTTTTCAGCTGTTTTTGGAAGAACAACTGAGACTTGGAGATAGAGATTTGGCAACAGAGTTTTGGGAGAAGAACCTTGAACCCTCTTTGTATTCTTTACTCGATTTTACTTTATGAAATCTATTTTATTCATGATGTTTGCTTCATTTACCATGTCTGAGTAGATTCCTTGTTAGGTTTAAGGTTATTCAAAGGTATTTGATGAATTGTTAAATTGGATTGAGTTGTTAAGAAAATCTATAGAGTTCTTCACCTAGACTTGTGATTACTGCTTATTCTAGCTTCGCGGCCTAGAATCTGATATTAGGTTGATTAATTGGCACGAAAGTGTGATTAATTTCCTGAACTAGTGTTTGGTGAGCAAAAGACCTATTCGCAAAGGAATTTGGTTTAGGATTTTGTGAACAATTGAACCTGATCATTAATGCTTGTTTGAATTCATAGAATTTGCAAAGAAATTTGGAATTCTAGGTTTAGACATAGATAATCTTCGCAGCGACGGTTGGTTGCAAGTTCAAGAACGGTGCTTATTATATTCCTGACATTTTATTTGATTGACAATTCTGATTTACCTACGAATTTTCCTAGGCTTAGCACTTTCCTCATTGATCTTACTACCTGTTTTTAATCGTTCTGAAATTTATTGAGTGACAATCTTGAGTCTTTGTAGTTCGACCTCTAATATACTACAACTACTGCTTAGGTACTTTTAGGGTATTATATTTGAGCATATCAAATTTTGGCGCCATTGCCGGGGACTCTAATTTCGCCATTAGACTTCAGTTTAGAATTTAACTAAGTTGTCGAGCATTGATCGACACCCTTCAGGTATCGATCGACAGTCGCCTTAATCCCTGTTACTTACGTGCTTTAACTTCTGTGTTTCAGGTGTATGCACAATCGTGAGACCAGAAGAAGCAAGAACAAGCAGTTGACTAATCTATCTAACAAAGAACTAGCTGATTTAGAGCGCACAATCAGAAGGCAAAAGAAGCAAACAGAGATGAACAATCCAATTGTGCTCGCTTGCGATGAGGCTGGGGTTTTGTGAGATCATGAAGGTCATCATTGTAATGAGCAAGGACAGAGGCTTGATGCAGAAGGAAACATCGCTGTCCCTGCACCGGTAGCCAACAAAGTTATCCCACCAGTTGTGCGTGGGAATGTTGGGAATGTTCTGGTTAATCGCGCTAGGACGCTTGGGGAGTACAACAGACCCGATCAGTTCTATGCCAATCGGTCTGTGATTCGTATCCCCACCTTTCAGAGGAATGACTTTGAGCTGAAGCCTGCATACTATACCCTCGTACGTCAGCATCCTTTTCATGGTCTTTCTCACAAGCATCCCATGGATCACATCGAGAGGTTCGAAGATTTGGTCACCAGTATCAAGTACAATGGAGTGCCCAATGAGTTCCTCTTCTGTAAGCTTTTCCCATACTCTCTTGGTGGGGATGCAGCTTACTAGCTGAAGTAGTTACCTCCTGGTTCTCTGACTACTTGGGAGGAGACTAAGAATGCGTTCCTGAACAATTTTTATGATGATGCGAGATCCAAAGAGCTCAAGAACAAGATCTCCCAGTTTTCTTAGGGAGCAACTGAGGAATTCAAGGCTGCTTGGGTGAGCTTCCGATCTTATCAGAGGGATTGTCCTCATCACGGTTTCTCACAAGTTCAGTTGCTGGGTTTAGTTTTTCTTCCGAGGGATCGATTGGAGATATCAGATGGCTCTGGATGCTGCGAGCAATGGAAATTTCAAACACGAGGTATCCTGAAGATGCTTATGTGTTGATTGAGAACTTGGCGTCTAGCAACAGCACCAAGAATGCCGACTACAGAGTGGAAAGAAGCGGAATGGGAACGTCGATGGATTGCAGATTGCTGAGGTACATGCAAAGCTGGATTCGGTACACAATTTTGTTAAGGGCAAGCAGCAGAAGGCATTATATTTGCTGAAGAAGTCGAGAACATAGAAAAGGTGAAGCAGAGGATGTTAACTACATTGTGTGGTAATAGTTTTTCAGAATTCGCCGTACAACCGCGGTTTCACCAACAACTCTCAGAGAGAGGAGGATTCAAGTCTGACTTCAAACCCACAAGTTTCAGAAGCTGAACTCTTTTGTTCATAAACCATTTCAAAATAGCGGATACACTCGCACCTATGGAAATTCATCATACCAGACACCACCTCCCAAGACTCAGGAGAGCAAGGTTGAATCCATGCTTGAGCATATTCTTGAGGGGCAGCAGAAGATGACTGTTGATTTCAATGGCAAGATGGATGCCCTGTACACTAAAATGAATGTAAAAATTGAAGCTCTTAACATTCATCAGAAGAAGCTGGAAACTCAAGTTGCCCAGACTGTAGAAACAATTAAGAGACAAGATGGTTTCCTTCCGGGAAGACAGTGAATCCAAGGGAACACGTTCACACTATCACCTTGAGAAATGGAAAAGAAGTCAGTCCAGGATTAAGGAAAACTTATTCCCCAAAGCAAGCTCGTCAATCTTGCTGGAGACGATGACGATGGAGGCTCCGGAGATTACTCCAGTATCGATCGACACTCACCCAGTGACAACCGATACCAACCATACATCGATCGATACAAGCACACAAAGACAATCCTTTGTAGAAAAACAGATCATTATTGAAACGACGATAAATGGATTTTACAATGAACTAGAAGCTAAGCTCTTATAGGGTCGTAAACAATGAATCTAATGGAGCTAATACAGGAAAAGAATAAGAAACTATGAAGAACAAGAACACAAAGACAATCATTTGTAGAAAAACTGAACATTATATGAAACGACGATAAATGGAGTTTTACAATTAACTAGAAGCTAAGCTCTTATAGGGTCGTAAACAATGATCTTAATGGAGCTAAAATACAGAAAGAATAAGAAACTATGAAGAACAAGAACACAAAGACAATCCTTTGTAGACAAACTGAACATTATTGAAATGAAGATAAATGGAGTTTTACAATTAAACTAGAAGCTAAGCTCTTATTAGGGTCATAAACAATGATCTAATGGTGCTAATACAGGTAAATAGTCAGAAACTAAATGAAGAAGAACACAAAGACAATCCTTAGTAGAAAAACAGATCATTATTGAAACGACGATAAATGGAGTTTTTACAATGAACTAGAAGCTAAGCTCTTAATGGCTCGTAAACAATGGTCTAATGAGCTAATACAAGAAAAGAATCATAAACTCTGAAGAACAAGAACCCAAAGACAATCCTTTGTCAAAAATTGAACATTATTGAAACGACTGTAAATGGAGTTTTACAATGAACTAGAAGCTAAGCTCCTTATAGGGTCGTAAACAATTGTCGAATGGTGCTAATACAAGAAAAGAATCAAAAACTATTAAAGAACAAGAACACAAAGACAATCCTTTGTAGAAAAACAGAACATTATTGAAATGAAGATAAATGGAGTTTTACAATTAACTAGAAGCTAAGCTCTTATATAGGGTCATAAAACAATGATCTAATGGTGCTAATACAGGAAAAGAATAAGAAACTATGAAGAACAAGAACACACAAAGACAATCCTTTGTAGAAAAACAGATCATTATTGAAACGACGATAAATAGAGTTTAACAATGAACTAGAAGCTAAGCTCTTAATGGCTCGTAAACAATGGTCTAATGGAGCTAGTACAAGAAAAAGAATCAGAAAACTATGAAGAAAAAGAACAGAAGACAATCTTTTGTCAAAAAACTGAACATTATTGAAACGCACTGTAAATGGAGTTTTACAATGAACTAGAAGCTAAGCTCTTATAGGGTCGTAAACAATTGTCTAATGGTGCTAATACAAGAAAAAGAATCAAAAAACTATAAAGAACAAGAACACAAAGACAACTCTTTGTAAGAAAAACAGATCATTATTGAAATGACGATAAATGGAGTTTTACAATAACTAGAAGCTAAGCTCTTATAAGCTTCGTAAACAATGGTCTAATAGAGCTAATACAAAGAAAACAATCATAAACTATGAAGAACAAGAACCCAAAGACAATCATTTGTCAAAAAATTGGAACATTATTGAAACGACGTTAAATGGAGTTTTACAATGAGCTAGAAGCTAAAGCTCTTATAGGCTCGTAAAGAATGGTCGAATGGAGCTAATACAAGAAAAGAGTCAGAACTATGAAGAACAAGAACACAAAGAGGGAAATCCTTTGTAGAAAATCTGAACATTATTGAATCAACGATAAATGGATTTTACAATGAACTAGAAAGCTATGCTCTTATAGGCTCGTAAACAATGGTCTAATGGAGGTAATACAGGAAAAGAATCATAAACTATGAAGAACAAGAATAAAAAAGACAATCTTTTGTCAAAAAACTGAACATTATTGAATCAACGATAAATGTTGAATTTTACAATGAACTGAAAGCAAAGCTCTTATAAGTTCGTATACATAGGTGTAATGGAGCTAATACAAAAAAAAAAATAAGAAAACTATGAAGAACAAGCCAAACAAAGACAATCCTTTGTCCAAAAACTGAACATTATTGAAACGACGATAAATGGAGTTTACAATGAACTAGAAGCTAAGCTCTTATAGGCTCGTAAAAATAGGTATAATGGAGCTAATACAAAAAAAGAATCAGAAAACTATGAAGACAAGAACACAAAAGGACAATCCTTTGTAGAAAACTTGAAAATTATTGAATCAACGATAAATGGAGTTTTACAATGAAAATAGAAGATAAGCTCTTATAGGTTCGTAAACAATGGTCTAAAGGAGCTAATACAAGAAAAGAGTAAGAAACTATGAAACAAGAACACGCAGACAATCCTTTTGTAGAAAAAACTAAACATTTATTGAAACGACGATAAATGGAGTTTTAACAATTAACTAAAAGCTAAGCTCTTATAGGGTCATAAACAATGATCTAATGGAGCTAATACAGGAAAAGAATAAGAAAACTATGAAGAACAAGAACACAAAGACAATCCTTTGTAGAAAAACTGAACATTATTGAAATGAAAGATAAATGGAGTTTTACAATTAACTAGAAGCTAAGCCTTATAGGGTCATAAACAATGATCTAATGGTGCTAATACAGGTAAATAGTCAGAAACTATGAAGAACAAGAACACAAAGACAATCCTTTGTAGAAAAAACAGATCATTATTGAAACGACGATAAATGGAGTTTTACAATGAACTAGAAGCTAAGCTCTTAATAGCTCGTAAACAATGGTCTAATGGAGCTAGTACAAAGAAAAGAACAGAAAACTATGAAGACAAGAACACAAAGACAATTTTTTGTCAAAAAATTGAACATTATTGAAACGACTGTAAATGGAGTTTTTTACAATGAACTAGAAGCTAAGCTCTTATAGGGTCGTAGACAATTGTCTAATGGTGCTAATACAAGAAAAGAATCAAAAACTATGAAGAACAAGACACAAAGACAATCCTTTGTAGAAAAACAGATCATTATTGAAACGAACGATATATGGAGGTTTTACAATGAACTAGAAAGCTAAGCTCTTAATGACTCGTAAACAATGGTCTAATGGAGCTAATACAAGAAAAGAATCATTAACTCTGAAGAACAAGAACCCAAAGACCAATCCTTTGTCAAAAAATTGAACATTATTGAAACGACTGTAATGGAGTTTACAATGAACTAGAAGCTAAGCTCTTATAGGGTCGTAAACAATTGTCTAATGGTGCTAATACAAGAAAAGAATCAAAAACTATTAAAGAACAAACACAAAGACAATTCTTTGTAGAAAAACAGATCATTATTGAAATGACGATAAAATGGAGTTTTAAAAAAACTAGAAGCTAAGCTCTTATAGGCTCATAAACAAGGGTCTAATAGAGCTAATACAAGAAAGAATCATAACTATGAAGCAACAAGAACCCAAAGACAATCCTTTGTCAAAAAATTGAACATTATTGAAACGACGTTAAATGGAGTTTACAATGAGCTAGAAGCTAAGCTCTTATAGGCTCGTAAAGGAATGGTCTAATGGAGTTAATACAAGAAAAGAGTCAGAAACTATGAAGAACAAGAACACAGAGACAATCCTTTGTAGAAAATTCTANACCGATAAATGGTTTTTTACAATGATCTAGAAGCTAAGCTCTTATAGGGTGGTTAGCAACGGTCTAACGGAGCTAATACGTGAAAAGAATAAGAAACATTGAAGAATAAGAACAAAAAGACAATCCTTTGTAGAAAAACTAAACATATATTGAATCTACTATAAATGGTGTTTAACAATGAACTAGAAGCTAAGCTTTTATAGGCTTCTTAGCACTGGTCTAATGGAGCTAACAAAAGAAAAGTAACAAAAACTTTGAAGAACAAAAACAGAAAGACAATCCATTGTAGAAAAACCGAACATTTTAGTTAATCAACGATAAATATTGGTTTACAATGAAGTAGAAGCTATGGTCTTATAGGCTTTTTAGCAACGGTCTATTGAAGCTAACAAAAGAAAAGAAACAGTAACTTTGAAGAACAAGAACACAAAGACAATCCTTTGTAGAAAACCGAATATTTATTGAATCAACGATAAATGGTATTTTACAATGAACTAGAAGCTAAGCTCTTATAGGCTTGTTAACAACGGTCTAACGGAGCTAATGCAAGAAAAGAATCAGAAACTTTAAAGAACAAGAACACAATGACAATCCTTTGTAGAAAAATTGAACATATATTGAATCAACAATAAATGGTGTTTAACAATGAACTAGAAGCTAAGCTCTTATAGGCTTCTTAGCAATGGTCTACTGGAGCTAACAAAAGAAAAGAAACAAAAACTTTGAAAAACAAGAACACAAACACAATCCATTGTAGAAAACCTGAACATTTATTGAATCAACGATAAATGTTGTTTTATAATTAAGTAGAATCTATGCTCTTATTGGCTTTTTAGCAACGGTCTGTTGAAGCTAACAAAAGAAAAGAAACAGAAACTTTGAAGAACAAGAACACAAAGACAATCCTTTGTAGAAAACCGAATATATATTGAATCAACGATAAATGGTATTTTACAATGAACTAGAAGCTAAGCTCTTATAGGCTTGTTANTAACCATAACGGTCAATGGAATAATTACGAGAAAAAGAAATGAGAAACTTTGAAGAACTAGGAACAGCAAAGACAATCCTTTTCGCTAGAAAAAGTGAACATTGTCCCTCATTCTAATTCAACCGTAAAATGGTGTTTTTACAATGACTAGAACCAAAAGCGCTTATAGGCTTGTTTAACCAACGGTCCTAATGGAGCTAATACAAGAAAAGAATTAGAAACTGTTTGAAAAACCGAACACAAAGACATATCCTTTGTCAAAAAACTGAACATTTATTTGAGTCATTGATAAATGGTGTTTTTACAATGAAACTAGAACTAAGCTCTTAATAGGACTCATCTAACACACGGTTCTAATGGAACTATACGAGAAAAGAGATGAGAAACTTTTGAGAACTAGAACAACAAAGACAATCTTTTTGTAGGAAAACTGAAACATTTATTGAATCAACGATAGATGGTGTTTTACAATGAACTAGAAGCTAAAGCTCTTATAGGCTTGTTAACAATTGGTCTAATAGAGCTATATACAGAAAAGAATCAGAAACTTTTGAAGAACAAGAACACAAAGACAATTCCTTTGTAGAAGAACTAAACGTTTATTGAATCAACGATAATGATGTGTTTACAATGAACTAGAACCTAAGCTCTTATAGGCTTGTTAAAACCGTCTAGAGGAGATAATACAAGAAAAAATCAGAAACATTGAAGAATAAAAACACAAACACAATCTTTTATCGAAAAATTAAACATTTATTGAATCAACGATAAATGTGTTTTACAATGAACTGAGATGCTAACTCTTATACGCTTCTTAACAACGGATAATGGAGCTAATACAGAAAAGGAATCAGAAACTATGATGAACAGAAACACAAAGACAATCTTTTGTAGAAAGAATTAAACATTTATTTTGAATCAACGATAGATGGTGTGTTTTACAACGAACTAGAAGCTATGCTCTTATAGGTTGTTAACAACGGTCTAATGGAGCTAATACAAGAAAAGAATTAGAATCTTTGAAGAACAAGAGCACAAAGACAATCCTTTGTAAAAAAACTGGAATTTATTGAAATCAACGATAAATGATGTTTTACAATGCACTAGAACTAAGCTCTAACAAGGATTGTTTACAAAGGTGTAATGTAGCTAGTACAAGAAAAGAATGAGAAACTTTGAAGAATAAGAACACAAAGACAATCCGTTGTCGAAAAACTGAACATTTATTGAATCAACGATAAATGGTGTTTTACAATGATCTAGAATCTAAGCCCTTATTGGCTTGTTAACAAAGGTTTAATGGAGCTAATACAAGAAAAGAATGAGAAACTTTGAAGAACAAGAACACAAAGACAATATTTTGTCAAAAAACTGAACATATATTGAATAAACGATAAATGGTGTTTTACAATGAACTATAAGCTAAGCTTGGTATAGGCTTGTTAACCACCGTCTAATGGAGCTAATACAAGAAAAGAATCAAAAACTTTGAAGAAAAAGAACAAAAGACAATCCTTTGTCGAAAAACTGAAGATTTATTGAATCAAAGATAAATGGTGTTTTTACAGTCAACTAGAAGCTAAGCTCTTATAGGCTTGTTAACAAAGGTCTAATGGAGCTAATACGAGAAAAGAATGAGAAACATGGAAGAACAAGAACACAAAGACAATCTTTTGTAGTAAAACTGAACATTTATTGAATCAACGATAGATGGTGTTTTACAATGAACTAGAAGCTAAGCTCTTAAAGGCCTGTTAACAATGGTCTAATAGAGCTAATACAAGAAAAAAATCAGAAATTTTGAAGAACAAGAACACAAACACAATCCTTTGTAGAAGAACTAAACATTTATTGAATCAACGATAAATGGTGTTTTACAATGAACTAGAACCTAAGCTCTTATAAGCTTGTTAACAACCATCTAGAGGAGATAATACAAGAAAAGAATCAGAAACTTTGAAGAACAAAAACACAAAGACAATCCTTTATCGAAAAATTAAACATTTATTGAATCAACGATAAATGGTGTTTTACAATGAACTAGAANGCTAATACAAGAAAAGAATCAGAAACTTTGAAGAACAAGAACACAAGGACAATCTTTTGTAGAAGAATTAAACATTTATTGAATCAACGATAGATGGTGTTTTACAACGAACTAGAAGCTATGCTCTTATAGGCTTGTTAACAACGGTCTAATGGAGCTAATATAAGAAAAGAATTAGAATCTTTGAAGAACAAGAGCACAAAGACAATCTTTTGTCAATAAACTGAACATTTATTGAATCAACGATAAATGATGTTTTACAATGAACTAGAAGCTAAGCTTTAACAGGATTGTTTACAAAGGTGTAATGGAGCTAGTACAAGAATATAATGAGACAATTTGAAGAATAAGAACACAAAGACAATCCTTTGTCGAAAAACTGAACATTTATTGAATCAACGATAAATGGTGTTTTACAATGAACTAGAATCTAAGTGTTGGAATACATGAGAGAAAGCTCATGAACAAGAGAGGAGATAATCAACTTGTGAATGAATCCCCTTAAACCAAACAAAGAACTCGTTTTCCTAAGCGGCCTTAAGGCAGCCTCTAAACCGTGGCTTCTTTACCTTCTACGTTGTGATTATTGATTAAGCACAACTAAAGAGAAGAAAGGGAGAGAGAACACGAGTTTAATGAAGAGAAATACTTGTTTTTTTTTTTCTTGATTCTTAATTGATATTATAAGTGTGTGGCTTTAAATAGTCTAGCAACTAGGTTACAAGAAACCCTAAAAGAGAAAGAGAAAGCACCGCCATCCATGGGGGAGAGTGGAAGCGAGTGAAGTGGTCCACACCGGAGAGAGAGTGGAGTGGTCCACACTACGGTGGTGGCTTCCACGCGCCCAACGGCTACAATTCAACTTGCGTGTACAAAACCGTACGGACCAATCTAGTTCGGCCTTGTACAAAACCGTGCAGACCAAATCTAGAGTTCGGCCTTCTCTAGCTCGGCCCTCAATCTCGAGTTCAGCCTTGTCTAGCTCGGCCCTCAATTTCGAGTTCGGCCTTGTATAGCTTCGCCCTCAATCTTGAGTTCGGCCTTGTCTAGTTCGGCCTTATCTAGTTTGGCCTTGTCTAGCTTGGCCCTCAATCTCGATTTCGGCCTTGTCTAGCTCGGCCCTCAATCTCGAGTTTGGCCTTGTCTAGCTCGGCCCTTAATCTCGAGTTTCGCCTTGTCTAGCTCGGCCCTCAATCTCGAGTTCGGCTTTGTCTAGCTCGGCCCTCAATCTCGAGTTCGGCCTTGTCTAGCTCAGCCCTAAGCTTCTCTTCAATTGGCCGAGGCTTGACTTGATCAACTACTTCTTTAGCCTTGACCGGCACCTTCTTCTCCTCTTTGGAATGCCTTGAGATGGTCTTCGGCCTTGTCTTCATGACCGCGGCGTTGACTCTCCTCTTCTTCTTCTTCTCTAGAGTGGAGATGCTCGGTCTTGTCCTCATGACTTGGGCCTCCACCTCTCCTCTCCTTATTCCACTCTAATACCCTCCCCCAAGCTTGGTCGTCGAGACGCCAAAGCGGACCAAAGGTGATGCAAGCCTCGGAATCCACCTAAGCCTTTAACAACGGAAGCAAAGTTTACAAGCCTTGGATGAATCGATGAATGAAGGTAGAAATGGAGATGGAAGGGTTTTGGTGTCGAATCCTCAACAACACACGACTAACTAACTTGAATCCACAAGTTAATATACTCACAAACACATAAGAGACTTAGTGAATCCACACTAAAACTCTAATGCAAACGAAATTCAAAGACTACACACTTTGAATGAAGAACAACGAAAAACGTTTTCTGAATAATACTTGATTAAGAGGTCTGATTTTTACAAAGTGGCCTAAGGAGCTTATATAATGCTCAAAGGCAACGGTCATGAGTGAAAAGAAAGAAAGAAATCGCGACAATTAAAGAAAATATGGCCGTTGGAGACTTTATGACGAAATCGGCCAAATATGGTAACTTGCGATGCTTGAGTCTTGAAAGCTTGGGGGAAAAATTGTACGAATTTGGGACCTTCTGGATGACTAAGAGGGTCTTTACCACGAAATAGAATGACCAAGAAACGCTCCATTGCGTTTTGAAAACCCTTGGTTCCGAATAAGGTAAGTTTGGTCTTCTTTGGCTTCGAATGTTCAAGTGTGGTGTGGTGCACTGTGGGCAAGGGTGGATACCTTCTAAATGGCTGAGAGTATCTCCTGGATTCCATATATAGCTCTGGGACGCGACTTGGTTCGCGCGGAGTCGGGTGATGTTGTCGTAGACTGTCGTGGAATCTTCATGGAATTCCTCGGTGTCCTTGATGTAGCATCGTAGTTCCTTGGGGCCTGTCGTGGAATCCTCGGGGCCTTGTAGGAAATCTTTGGTGTTGGCTCGTGGTTCCTCGAGATGATGTGTGGACGTGTTGTCGCGAGTCTTGGGGCAGCTCAGGGCACCTTCGGAAGTTGCACGTGGATCGTTGATGCGGTACGTGGAATCCTCGGTAGCAGCTCGGGGATCCTCGGCAGCAGCTCAGGAATCCTCGGTATGGCACGGTAGCTCGGCACGATCAGTACGTAATTCCTCGGTAGCAGCTCGGGAATCCTCGGTACGGCACGGTAGCTCGGCATGATCAGTATGTGGTTCCTCGGTAGCAGCTCGGGAATCCTCTGCACGGCACGGTAGCTCGGCACGATCAGTACGTGGTTCCTCGGTAGCAGCTCGGGAATCCTCTGCATGGCACGGTAGCTCGGCACGATCAGTACGTGGTTCCTCGGTAGCAGCTCGGGGAACCTCAGCAGCAGCTCGGGAATCCTCGGTACGATGTGTGGATTCCTCGAGGATGATGCGTAGATCTTCGGTGCGGTTCGATAATTCCTCGTTGCACGATGACCCCTCGTGGAGGGCATGTGGACGAGCGTGGAAATGCCTTGGTCTGGATTCGATGTCCGCATCATACCCTCTCCCTTGAAAAAGTTTCGACCTCGAAACTATACAATCTGCATATAGAGAAAGCAAGTTAGCTTTCATTCAATTTTTAGAGGATAAGATCTTACCTTGATATTCTCGTGGTTTTGTGTGGCTTGGTTCATTAGGTGGCTCTCCTTTGAACAAGAGTGAAAGAATCACGCTTCCATGTTGATCCATCTTTTTGGCTCTAGGTGTTGGAAGATTCGTGTTTCCTCGGTTTTTCTCTTGTAGATGTAAGTCTAGTGGTTTCTCCTTGAAGTGACACGAGTTTGTGTTACTTTTCCCTCCTATGGCCTCATGGTGGAGCAGCGTTGGTGTAGATGCTCCATGACTTTGATTCTAGTCGGTCATAAACTTCTTCTTCAGTAAATGCTTTTTGTAATCCGTGTGATCATCCTTTGTACCTGCAATGCTTTCAACGATCTTGGCAAGAAACAAGTGCATTATAACAGTCATGGATGTAGTGGAAACAAGTGAAAATAGTTGAGTTCTGACCGGTTCGTGCATATGAATCAGAAAAACCTTTTGTTGCACATTTACTTGCGAATCAAAACAAGAACTAAGGTATGTAGGATTTTCTAATAAATATAAATCTTTCTCGCACAAATCTACATAAAACAAGCTTACTAACAAGTCATTGGTAGAATTAATAACGATTTGATATAGAGTGTTACTTACCTTGTTAAGTTGCTTGGCTTGTTTTGTTTTTGTATTCAAAACAGATTGTGAAAGTGATGACGGGTCTGGTGGCTCTTCTTGGATGGGGATATTTCTGGTGACGAGTTCATCCTCCCTAGTGACAAGATGTGTGTATCAAGAGCTCTGGATATGGATGCATATCATCGTTGGTTGTTGCTCCTCTCTTTGGTTCCCCACACATCTCCTTGTTACCTACAAGTGTTTCAATGCTTTTGGCACAAGACAAGTGTTGTAAGGCAGTCATGGGATGTTCATAATAAGAATGAAATAAATTACTTTGAACCTGTTTATGTGTAGGAAAGGAGTCAACTCTTTGTTTGCTTTGAACCGAGAGCAAGCTTAGTGTTGTTATGGCTTCTTTTTGCTCTCCGAAAAACTCCTTGGAACCTGTACTTTCTTTGGCACTCAAGCTCAAGATAAAGTGCATTATACTTGAAATATAATCATTAAAAACAGAATGCTTGAAGCTATGATTACTTATGAAATTATTCCAATATCGAACTAAATCATAGGTTTCACTTACTTGGCTTCCATGTGAGGTGTTTAATATAAACTCAGCCATGGTAGTAGTTGTACCCTTTATTAATATACGTTGGTGTTGAAGGCTTGAGGACTGATTGCTCAAATGTCTAATTTTAATGAATTTTCGATGTTGTTGTTCCCGAATGAAACTCCTCAATAAAAACGTTTCTTTCAACTCCTCTAGCCTCACTTCCCATGTTATGATCTTTACCTGCATCATTAGCCTTTGGGAAAGACAAGTGCATAATACTAGAATTGGAAATTTCAAAACCAGATTTACTTAGACGATCACTTGATTTAGAAGTATTCAGTTTTAGCTCTAGATATGCAATATTTTCTACTTGTCTTTCAGAGCAAAGTGCCCTCTTTTATGAAATATACAACACGTTGGTCCTTCTAAAATTAAGGAATCAGAAAACTTACCTTGATCTTCCCTTGCGATTCTAGCAATGTTGTTGAACTAAGTGTTGGATTGTGAGCTGTAGCTTGGGGACGTTCCTTTGCTTTCTTGGTAGGGCAGTCCTTTGCTATGTGTCCTTGTCCCTTACACTTGTAACAAGTTAGTTTACTCATTTCTAACGAATTAGAACACTTACCTTGAGTTTGGTTAAGGGGCTGCTTCGGTTTAGCTTCTAGTTCTCTTAGACAATCCTTAGATATGTGTCCCTTACTCTTGCACCTGTAACATGTTAGTTCTAAGGAATTTTTAAGATTAGAAGTCTTACCCTCCTTTACATTACCTTGCGGATCAGGCAATGGCTTGTGTTTTGATTTGTTAGGCGTGGGTGTGGGCACTTCTCTTGGTTTAGGATAGCTAGCTTTCTTGGAACTCGAACTTGTTGCCAATATCCACCTTCTTGGTTTGGGAGTTGTGTAAACTTTGTATTGATACATGTTACTGTATGGACGCATGCTCCTCTTTTCTTCAACGAATGTTTGATGTAGAAATTGTTTCATCTCCTCCCATGTAGGCTCGGGCTCATCGTCTTCATATTCCCAACCACTTTGTGTCCAATACAAAAAGGTATCTTGGGTTAGAGTATCCTCCGCAATAATTGTCTTTTCTTCCTCCGGAATCTGATTTATTAAAACCAATACTCCATTTCTTGTTCCCAACGTAGATATGCGTCGGGTCCTTGGTGAATACCTGCAAAAGTGATGTAATGAGACTCATCTAGGCCAGCCTCATCCATGTTTTCATCCTTATCACCGGAACTGGATTCGGGCTCCTCTAAGCTGAAGTGAGAACCGTTCTCTTTGGGGCATTCTTCCTCATGGTCCGAGTAAGGTGTCTCACACCATGGTCTCTCTTCTTGGTTGAATTCTTCTAGACTGATCTGGGAATCAGTTTCTTCACACCATGTTTTGACTTCACCGCATGATGCTTCATCATAGATGTCATTGGGTACTTCACACCATGGTATGCCTTCATTTTCGTGATTGTACTCTTCTTGTTCTGGATCCTCGTCATGGTTTTCCCTCTCTAGGCTGAAGGAAGATTCAGTTTCTTCTTGCCATGAATCAATCTCATTGTACTCCTCTTCATGACGTTCATGTGCCTCCTCTATACTGATTTCAGAATCAGTTTGTTCGCACCATGGTTCATGTTCAGCCTCTTCCTTCCAATAGTTCTGATCTGGTTCTTCACCCCAATCTACCTCTGAGGTGTTGAAGTCTTCTTCTGATCCTTCATCATCATAGTCCATTGAGACTTCCTCTGGTTTGTACCTTGCAACAAGGAAAACTGAAAGAAATCAGTAGATATTCGATCAAGGCAAAACAAACAACAAGAACAGAAACAGATTGCAATAAACTTCAAACCAAAAATAGCAAACGAAGTTTCAAATTAACGAGCACAATTTTCCTAGATTCTATAGTGTTTCCACGATCTAAAACAGCAAGCAAATAATTTTTATGATTTTTCTTCGATTTTATAAAACTCAAACAACAAAACAGACGAAAACAGAAGCAAATGGCAAGAAACTTCAAACTATAATTAGCAAACGAATTCCTGAATTAACAACGATAATTTTCCTGAATTCTAGAGTATGTCTACGAACTATAACAGCAAGAAAACAATTTTTTTTTATGAGTCTTTTTTGATTTTATAAAATTTAAACAACAAGGCAGACGAAAACTGATTTTTATGGATTTTTTCTTTTTTTTCAATGAAACAAACTTAAACTGAAGCAATAACAACCTAAAGCAATTGAAATCTTTATTTTGGTTTTATGTTTATGGATGCAGAAGCAAATAGCAAGAAACTTGCAAAGAAACAGAAACAATACGATTTTTATTTTGATTTTCGATTTAATGAGAAGTAAACAACAAAAACAGAAAAATGGAAAAGATAAAGGTTGGAAGAACACAACCTGGGTTTGATAAGAGCTTTTAGCTCTGATACCAGATGATGCAAGCCTCGGAATCCACCTAAGCCTTTAACAACGGAAGCAAAGTTTACAAGCCTTGGATGAATCGATGAATGAAGGTAGAAATGGAGATGGAAGGGTTTTGTTGTCGAATCCTCAACAACACACGACTAACTAACTTGAATCCACAAGTTAATATACTCGCAAACACATAAGAGACTTAGTGAATCCACACTAAAACTCTAATGTAAACAAAATTCAAAGACTACACACTTTGAATGAAGAACAACGAAAAACGTTTTCTGAATAATACTTGATTAAGAGGTCTGATTTTTACAAAGCGACCTAAGGAGCTTATATAATGCTCAAAGGCAACGGTCATGAGTGAAAAGAAAGAAAGAAATCGCGACAATTAAAGAAAATATGGCCGTTGGAGACTTTATGACGAAATCGGCCAAATATGGTAACTTGCGATGCTTGAGTCTTGAAAGCTTGGGGGATAATTTGTGCGACTTTGGGACCTTCTGGATGACTAAGAGGGTCTTTACCACGAAATAGAATGACCAAGAAACGCTCCATTGCGTTTTGAAAACCCTTGGTTCCGAATAAGGTAAGTCTGGTCTTCTTTGGCTTCGAATGTTCTAGTGTGGTGTCGTGCACTGTGGGCAAGGGTGGATACCTTCTAAATGGCTGAGAGTATCTCCTGGATTCCATATATAGCTCTGGGACGCGCCTTGGTTCGCGCGGAGGTTGGTGATGTTATCGTAGACTGTCGTGGAATCTTCGTGGAATTCCTCGGTGTCCTTGATGTAGCGTCGTACTTCCTTGGGGCCTGTCGTGGAATCCTCGGGGGATTGTAGGAAATCTTTGGTGTTGGCTCGTGGTTCCTCGAGATGATGTGTGGACGTGTTGTCGCGAGTCTTGGGGCAGCTCGGGGAACCTTCGGAAGTTGCACGTGGATTGTTGACGCGGTACGTGGAATCCTCGGTAGCAGCTCGGGGATCCTCGGCATCAGCTCGGGAATCCTCGGTACGGCACGGTAGCTCGGCACGATCAGTACGTAGTTCCTCGGTAGCAGCTCGGGAATCCTCGGTACGGCACGGTAGCTCGGCACGATCAGTACGTGGTTCCTCGGTAGCAGCTCGGGAATCCTCTGCACGGCACGGTAGCTCGGCACGATCAGTACATGGTTCCTCGATAGCAGCTCGGGAATCCTCTGCACGGCATGGTAGCTCGGCACGATCAGTACGTGGTTCCTCGGTAGCAGCTCGGGGAACCTCAGCAGCAGCTCGAGAATCCTCGGTACGATGTGTGGATTCCTCGAGGATGATGCATAGATCTTCGGTGCGGTTCGATAATTCCTCGTTGCGCGATGACCCCTCGTGGAGGGCATGTGGACGAGCGTGGATATGCGTTGGTCTGGATTCGATGTCCACATCAAAAGGCCAAGCTTGCAACACGCAAATGACTACCTCATTATAAACCTCAATATGGAAAACCTCTTGGGATATAACCATATTGAGGAAAAAAGAGTATAGCCTTCACGGTGCTTAATGTAGCTATGACCCCGGTTTTGAAATTTGAATATGAATCGACTCCTTTCTTCCAAGTGTTTCCATTCCTTTAGCCCTCCTTGACTTGATTTCTCTTCTTATGGAACTCTTTGTTTCATCTAGAGCTTCCTTTGAGAATGTCCACGCATGCCTCCTCTCCTTTAAACCTTCATCATGAGATTTAAAGAAAAAAAAAATTTAAAGTATATGTCGTGGGTTTTAAGAAACAACAAGATGAAATTCTTGAGTTCTAAATGAGAGAATTAGGATTAATATTTGGGCTAAGGTAATGAACTTAGGATTAAAAGGGTAGAGTTTAGAGTTTAGCCTTTTGAGATGAAGAGGAATTTGTGAGATGCGGTTTGAATCCTCTTGAGACCGCTCTCTTGACTTGGTACTAACACACATGTTTTGGGCTGATTCAAAGCTTCCCACCAGCTTGCCTCTCCACTAGAACTTCCACCACAGCCACCTTAGTCAGCTTCCTCTGGTCAGCCTCTTCGGTCCGCCATATCCAAGTCAGCCAAGGTAAACGGATGGGCTTGTCTTGTGGTCTTTGAAGCTTGATGGTTACTGTTCTAACTCCAAGAATTGTGTTGCACCTTCTTAAATGTTTCTTTGAAGCCCTTTGAATGCAGCCATCAACTGACCCCCAGTCCGCATGGCTGCTTCAATCACTTCACACACTCGCCATGCCTTCTTCTTGAGATAGCAAGGGAGCTTCAACAAACACCATTTTAAACCTGTGAACATTTTTGCACAGAATCTAAACAAAAGAAAATGGTGAGAGTTAAGAGAATAAGTAACCAAAATAAGAATTAAAAAGAATTAGTAACCATAATAGAGAATTAGCAAAAATTAAAATAGAATTAGTAACCATAATAGAGAATAAGCATAAATAGAGAATAAGCAAGGATTAAAGCATAATAGAAGAGTAAGAGAATGCAGCGGAAGTAAACAATAACCAAGGACTTAGGTGCTTAAAAGCGGTCTATGGTTTTATAACAAAAAATGCTTAAGCTAAATTACCAAGGACTTAGGTGCTTAAAAGCGGTCCAAGGTTTTAAAAAATGCTTAAGCTACTCTTGTCCAAAAAAAGAACTAAGCTAACCATGGTTTTTAAATGCTTTCACAATCCCAAAAGAGAAGTCACATACCAATGATTAAACTTTTGTCTAATGGATCAAGGAAAACATTTTGAAAACAAACTTAAAAGCAACAACCTAATCAAAAACAAAACAGCCATGACTTAGAGCTTAGAATGGGGCTTAAGGAGAGTTTAAAAGGATTATTTTCTCTCCTTTGTGGTTCTTCACCACAGCCACCATTCATCTCTCTTCATTGTCATAAAAACAAGGTTTTTGAAAACGTTTTTAAAACAAGAAAGGAGGAGAAACGAGTTCTGCCCAAGAAGAGCAACTTGGCTCTGATACCATGTTGGAATACATGAGAGAAAGCTCATGAACAAGAGAGGAGATAATCAACTTGTGAATGAATCCCCTTAAACCAAACAAAGAACTCGTTTTCCTAAGCGGTAAATAAGAAGAGTTTAGTGAGTATTTAACAAGTATTAGGCTGCCTTAAGGCAGCCTCTAAACCGTGGCTTCTTTATCTTCTACATTGTGATTATTGATTAAGCACAACTAAAGAGAAGAAAGGGAGAGAGAGCACGAGTTTAATGAAGAGAAATACTTTTTTTTTTTTTCTTGATTCGTAATTGATATTACAAGTGTGTGGCTTTAAATAGTCTAGCAACTAGGTTACAAGAAACCCTAAAAGAGCAAGAGAAAGCGCCGCCATCCAAGGGGGAGAGTCGAAGCGAGTGAAGTGGTCCACACCGGAGAGAGAGTGGAGTGCTACAATTCAACTTGCGTGTACAAAACCGTACGGACCAATCTAGTTCGGCCTTGTCTAGTTCAGCCTTGTACAAAACCGTGCGGACCAAATCTAGAGTTTGGCCTTGTCTAACTCGGCCCTCAATCTCGAGTTCGGCCTTGTCTAGCTCGGCCCTCAATCTCGAGTTTGGCCTTGTCTAGCTCGGCCCTCAATCTCGAGTTCGTCTTGTCTAGTTCGGCCTTGTCTAGTTCGGCCTTGTCTAGCTTGGCCCTCAATCTCGAGTTCGGCCTTGTCTAGCTCGGCCCTCAATCTCGAGTTCGGCCTTGTCTAGGTCGGCCCTCAATCTCGAGTTCGGCCTTGTCTAGCTCGGCCCTCAATCTCGAGTTCGGCTTTGTCTAGCTCGGCCCTCAATCTCGAGTTCGGCCTTGTCTAGCTCGGCCCTAAGCTTCTCTTCAATTGGCCGAGGCTTGACTTGATCAATTGCTTCTTTAGCCTTGACCGGCACCTTCTTCTCCTCTTTGGAATGCCTTGAGATGGTCTTCGGCCTTGTCTTCATGACCTCGGCTGACTCTCCTCTTCTTCATCTTCTCTAGAGTGAGTGCTCGGTCTTGTCCTCATGACTTCGGCGCTCCACCTCTCCTCTCCTTCTTCCACTCTAATACTAAGCTCTTATTGGGCTTTGTAAACAAGGTGTAATGGAGCTAATACAAGAAAGAATGCCAAACTTTGAAGATAAGAACACAAAGAACATCTTTATAGAAAAAGTGAACATTCCTTGAATCAACGGTAAATGGTGTTTTACAATGAACTAGAACCAAGCTCTCATAGGCTTGTTAACAACGGTCTAATGGAGCTAATACAAGAAAAGAATCGGAAACTTTGAAGAACCAGAACACAAAGACAATCCTTTGTCAAAAAACTGAACATTTATTGAATCATTGATAAATGGTGTTTTACAATGAACTAGAAGCAAAGCTCTTATAGACTTCTTAACAACGGTCTACAATGGAATAATACGAGAAAAAGAATGAGAAACCTTTGAAGAACAGAACACAAGACAATCTTTAATATAGAAAACTGAACATTTATTGCAATCAACGATAGATGGTGTTTTACAATGAACTAGAAGCTAAGCTCATATAGGCTTGTTAAAAAATGGTCTAATGGAGCTAATACAAGAAAAGAATCAGAAACTTTGAAGAACAAAACACAAAGACAATCTTTTATAGAAGAACTAAACATTATTTGAATCAACGATAAATGGTGATTTACAATGAACTAGAACCTAAGCTCTTATAGGCTTGTTAACAACCGTCTAGAGGAGATAATACAAGAAAAGAATCAGAAACTTTGAAGAACAAAACACAAAGACAATCCTTTATCGAGAAAATTAAAATATTTATTGAATCAACGATAAATGGTGTTTAACAATGAAACTAGAAGCTAAGCTCTATAGGCTTCTTAACAACATTCTAATGGAGCTAATACATGAAAAGAATCAGAAACTTTGAAGAACAAAAACACAAAGACAACCTTTTTGTAGAAGAATTAAACATTTATTGAATCACGATAGATGGTGTTTTACAACGAACTAGAAGCTATGCTCTTATAGGCTTGTTAACAATTGGTCTAATGGAGCTAATACAAGAAAAGAATTAGAATCTTTGAAGAACAAGAGCACAAAGACAATCCTTTGTCAAAAACTGAACATTTATTGAATCAACGATAAATGATGTTTTACAATGAACTAGAAGCTAAGCTCTAAACGGATTGTTTACAGAGGTGTAATGGAGCTAGTACAAGAAAAGAGTGAGAAACTTTGGAGAGATAAGAACACAAAGACAATCCTTTGTCGAAAAACTGAACATTTATTGAATCAACGATAAATAGTGTTTTACAATGAACTAGAATCTACGCTCTTATTGGCTTGTTAACAAGGTGTAGTGGGAGCTAATACAAGAAAAGAATGAGAAACTTTGAAGAACAAGAACACAAAGACAATCATTTGTAGAAAAGTGAACATTCCTTGAATCAACGGTAAATGGTGTTTAAAAATGAACTTAGAACCAAAGCTCTTATAGGCTTCTTAACACACGGTCTAATGGAGCTATTACAAGAAAAGAATGAGAAACTTTGAAAGAACCAGAACACAAAGACAATCCTTTGTCAAAAAAATTGAACATTTATGGAATCATTGATAAATGGTTTTTACAATGAACTAGAAGCAAAGCTCTTATAGGCTTCTTAACAACGGTCTAATGGAACTAATACGAGAAAAGAATGAGAAACTTTGAAGAACAAGAACACAAAGACAATCTATTATAGAAAAACTGAACATTTATTGAATCAACGATAGAAGGTGTTTTACAATGAACTAAGAGCTAAGCTCTTATAGGCTGTTACAATGGTCTAATGGAGCTAATACAAGAAAAGAATTAAAAACTTTGAAGAACAAGAACACAAAGACAATCCTTTATAAATAACTAAACATTTATTGAATCAACGATAAATGGGTGTTTACACAAGAACTAGAACCTAAACTCTTATAGGCCTGTTAAAACCATCTAGGAAGATAATACAAGAGAAGGAATCAAAACTTGAAGAACAAAAACACAAAGACAATCCTTTATCGAAAAATTAAAATATTTATTGAAATCACGATAAATGGTGTTTTAACAATGAACTAAAAGCTAAGCTCTTATAGGCTTCTTAACAACAGGTCTAATGGAGCTAAGAACAAGAAAAGAATCAGAAACTTTGAAGAACAAGAAAACAAAGACAATCCTTTGTAGAAGAACTAAACATTTATTGAATCAAACGATAGATGGTGTTTTACAACGAACTCGAAGCTATGCTCTTATAGGCTTGTTAACAACGGTCTAATGGAGCTAATACAAGAAAAGATTAGAAATCTTTGAAGAACAGAGCACAAAGACAATCCTTGTCAAAAAACTGAAACATTTATTGAATCAACGATAAATGATGTTTTACAATGAACTAGAAGCTAGCTCTAACAGCATTGTTTACAAGAGATGGAGCTCGTACAGAAAAGAATGAGAAACTTTGAAGAATAAGAACACACAGACAATCCTTTGTCGAAAAACTGAACATTTATTGAATCAACGATAAATGGTGTTTTAACAATGAAATAGAATCTAAGCTCTTATTGGCTTGTTACAAAGGTGTTAGGGAGCTAATACAAGAAAAGAATGACTATTGAAAATAAGAACACAAAGACAATCCTTTGTAGAAAACTGAACATTCCTTGATCACTCGGTAAATGGTGTTTTACAATGAACTAGAACCTAAGCTCTTATAGGCTTGTTAACAGCCGTCTAGAGGAGATATTTACAAGAAAAGATCAGAAACTTTGAAAGAACAAAAACACAAAGACAATCTTTTGTCGAAAAAAAACTGAACATATATTGAATAAACGATAATGGTGTTTTACAATGAACTAGAAGCTAAGCTCTTATAGGCTTCTTAACAACGGTCTAATGGAGCTAATACGAGAAAAGATGAGAAACTTTGAAGAACAAGAAAAAGACAATCTTTTGTAGAAAAACTGAACATTATGAATCAGACGATAGATGAGTGTTTTAGAGTCACTAGAAGCTTGCTCTTCATAGGCTTGTTAACAATGGTCTAATGGAGCTAATACAAGAAAGAATCAGAAACTTTGAATAACCAGACAAAAGACATCCTTTGTCAAATAAACTGAACATTTATTTAATCAACGATAAATGGTGTTTTACAATGAACTAGAGGCTAAGCTCTTATAGGCTTGTTGACAACCGTCTATGGAGTAATACAAGAAAAGAATCAGAATTTAAGAATAAGAAACAAAATCCTTTGAGAAAACTAAAAAATTATTGAATCACAACGTAATGGTTGTTTTACAATCACTAGAAGCTAAGCTCTTATAAGGCTTGTTACAACGGTCTAATGGAGATAATACAAGAACAGAAT
Organism: Crucihimalaya himalaica; assembly: GCA_004349715.1. Classification (NCBI taxonomy): domain Eukaryota; kingdom Viridiplantae; phylum Streptophyta; class Magnoliopsida; order Brassicales; family Brassicaceae; genus Crucihimalaya; species Crucihimalaya himalaica. The sequence goes on from SMJT01000069.1 coordinate 73,869, forward strand.
CAGAAACTTTGAAGAACAAAAACACAAGCCATTCTCTATCGAAAAATTAAAATATTTATTGAATCAACGATAAATGGTGTTTTACAAATGAACTAGAAGCAAGCTCTAACAGGATTGTTTACAAGGGTAATGGAGCTAGTACAAGAAAAGAGTGAGAAACTTTGAAGAATAAGAACACCAGACATCCTTTGTCGAAAACTGAACATTTATCTGAATCAACCATAAATGGTGTTTTACAGTGAACTAGATATAGCTTTTATTTGCTTGTTAACAACCGTCTAATGGAGCTATACCAGAAAAAGAATGAGAATATTGAAGAATAAGACAGAACAATCCTTTGAGAAAGAAGTGAACAATCCTTGAATCAAGTAAATGGTGTTTACAATGAGAAACTTTGAAGAACAAGAACCAAAGACAATCTCTTTGTTCGAAAAACTGAACATTTATTGAATAAACGATAATTGGTGTTTTACAATGACTAGAGCTAAGCTATTATAGGCTGTTAACAACTGTCTAATGGAACTAATACAAGAAAAGAATCGAACTTGAAGAGAAGAACACAAAGACAATCCTTGTAGAAAAACTGAACATTTATTGAATCAACGATAAATGATGTTTTAGAGTCAACTAGAAGCTAAGCTCTATTAAGACTTGTTAACAACGGTCTAATGGAGCTAATACAAAGAGAAAAATGAGAGAACTTGAAGAACCGACACAAAGACAATCCTTTTCGAAAAACTGAACATTTATTGAATCAAACATAAATGGTGTTTACAGGACTAGAATCTAAGCTCCTTATTGGCTTGTTAACAACCGTCTAATGGAGCTATACCAGAAAAAATGAGAAACTTTGAAGAATGAACACCAAAGACATCCTTGTAGAAAAAGTGAACAATCCTTGAATCAACGGTAAATGGTTTTTACATATGAAAACTTTGAAGAACAAGAACAAAGACAATCTTTTTGTCGAAAAACCTGAACATGTTTTATTGAATAAACGATAATTGGGTGTTTACAATGAACATAGAGCTAAGCTATTATAGCTTGTTAACAACCGTCTAATGGAACTAATACAAGAAAAGAATCGAAAACTTTGAAGAAAGAGAATACAAAGACATCCCTCTGTAGAAAAACTGAACATTTTATTGAATCAAGCCGATAAATGATGTTTAGAGTCAACTAGAGCCATAAGCTCTTATAGACTTGTTAACAACGTCTAATGGAGCTAATACAAGAAAAGAATGAGAAACTTGAAGAACCCAGAACACAAAGACAATCCTTTGTCAAATAACTGAACATTTCATTGAATCACGATAAATTGTGTTTTACAATAAACTAGAAGCTAAGCTCTTATAGCTTGTTGACAACCGTCTAATGGAGATAATACAAGAAAAGGATCAGAAACTTTGTAGAACAAGAACACAAAGACAAGCCTTTTAGGCAACTAAACAATTATTCAATAACGATAAATGGTGTTTTACAATCAACTAGAAGGTAAGCTCTTATAGGTCTTCTTAAAAACGGTCTAAATGGAGCTAATACAAGAAAAGAATCAGAACTTTGATGACCAGAACACAAACAAAGACAATCCTTTGTAGAAAAAGTGAACATTTCCTGAATCAACGATAAAAGGTGTTTTACAATGAACTCAGAACCTAAGCTCTTTATAGCTTGTTAACAACCATCTGAGGAGAATAAAAGAAAGAATCAGAAACTTCGAAGAACAAAACACAAAGACAATCCTTGTCGAAAAATTAACATGTATTGAATCAACGATAATGGTGTTTTAAATGAACTAGAAGCTAAGTCTTATAGGCTTCTTAACAACGGTCTAATGGAGCTAATATAAAAAAGGAATCAGAAACTTTGAAGAACAAAAAACACAAGACGCAATCCTTTGTCGAAAAATTAAACATTTATTTGAATAACGATTAATGGTGTTTTACAATGAACTAAAGCTATACTCTTATAGACCGATTCTTAACAACGGTCTAATGGGAGCTAATACGAGAAAGAATGAAAACTCTTGAAGAAACAAGAACAAAAAGGACAATCTTTTGTAGAAAAACTAAACTTTTATTGAATCAACGACTAGAGGTGGTTTACAATTGAACTCGAAGCTTAGCTCTTATATGGCTTGTTACAATAGAACCCATGTAGCTAAAGAGGAGAAATAAACGAAGAAAAGAAATCCGAAACGCTCTTTGAGAAGAAAATAAAACCACAAAGACTAATCTTTTTATCGACTGGAAAAAAAAATTTAAAACATAGTTTATTGAATCAACGTAAATGGTTGTTTCATGAAACTGAAGAATTTGCCGAAGCTTGCCTTATTTAGGACTTCTTTTAACAGACGGTCCGTTAAATACAACAAAAAATATATAAGGAGCTTATATAAAACTACAAGAACCACGAAAGAAAACAGAGAAACTTTTGAATGAATCAAAGAACACACATCATAGAAAGACATCTTTGTAGAAGAATTAACATATTGTTGAATCTAGCAGATAGAGATGGCTGTTTTAAACACAAACGAACATATAAGATAAAGGCTATCTATGCTACTTTATTTATTAATATAATGGACTTATTAGTTTAACAACGGTTCCCCTTACTAACAATGGACTAGATTAAATTCAAAAGAAATAAGCAATAATTAGAATCTCTTATCTTCTGGAAACAAGAACAGAAGCAAAACAAGGACAATCCTTTGTGTCAAAAGAAAAAAAAAACTGAACATTTATGTTAAAGTATAACCGCGATAAATGAATGGTCTTTAAACATGATGAAACTAGGAAGCTAAGCTCTAAAAACATAAATTTTACACGTAAAAAAAGGTGTAAATGGAGCTATAACGTTACAAAGAAGACAGAATCGAGAAACGTTTGAAGAGAATGAATTCAAAGAACGACAAAGAATCCTTTCGTGTCAAAAACTCTCTGAAACATGATTTATTTTGAATACAACTGTAAATGGTGTTTTAAAAACAATGAACTAAATTACTTCTTTCAGCTCTTAGAGAATGGCTCCTTGGTTTAACAAGGTTNTATACAAATCAGAAAACTTGAACAACAATAACATAAAGACAATCCTTTGTAGAAAATTTGAAATCAAAAGAACAGACTGCGAATGAAACGGAAGAAAGTTACCGTTCGTGTGCATTGTCAGTATCGACCGATACAGCTTGGTATCGAGCGATACCAGGTGTTTGTAGACAGAGGTTCCCTTTTCCATGGATGTGGTATCGATCGACACTGACTGGTGTCGATCGATGCTGCTCGTGTGAACCTGTTTCTCGTGCAGAACAGCAGGACACAAAAATCAGAAATAAAATTAAATTGAAACTTATATACAGACTCACCAGTGGGTTCCTCCCACCAAGCGCTGTTTAATGTCATTAGCTTGACCGTGTCGGGGCTCAAGCTATCAGTCAGGATCGGGTCGAGAACTAACCCTGAAGTAAGTTTCAAACCAGACATCTCCAACTTCTGAGTTCTGCTCACACATACCTCCACAAACATCCTTTCCTTTCTCTTTCAGCTCTGAAGGGAGGATAACTCTAACCTTAGAGAATGGTTTCGAGCTAGAACCTAAGCTCTTATAGGCTTGTTAACAACGGTAGAATGGAGCTACAAGAAAAGAATCAGAAACTTTGAACAGCAAGAACACAAAGACAATCCTTTGTAGAAAAACTAAACATTCCTTCAATCAACGATAAATGGTGTTTTACAATAAACTAGAACCTAAACTCTTATTGGATTGTTAACAACGTTGTAATGGAGCTAATACAAGAAAGGAGTTTGAAACTTTAAACAACAAAAACACAAAGACAATATTTTGTAGAAAAACTAAATAGTCCTTGAACCAACAATAAATGGTGTTTTACAATGGAACTAGAAGCTAAGCTCTTATAGGCTTGTTAACAACATGTGTAATGGAGATAATACAAGAAAGAATTAGAAACTTTGAACAACAAGAACACAAAGACAATTCTTTGTAGAAAAACGGAACAGTCCTTGAACCAAAGATAAATGGTGTTTTACAATGAACTAGAAGCTAAGCTCTTATAGGCTGGTTAACAACGGTGTAATGCAGCTAATACAAGAAAAGAATCTGAAACTTTGAACAACAAGAACACAAAGACAATCCTTTGTAGAAAAACTGAACATTCCTTGTATCCACGATAAATGGTGTTATAGAATGAACTAGAACCTAAGCTCTAAAGATTTGTTAAGAACGGGATAAGGGCGCCAATACAAGAAAGGAGTTAGTAAATTTGAACTAGAACCTAAGCTCTTATAGACTTGTTAACAACGGTAGAATGAAGCTAATACAAGAAAAGAATCAAAATCTTTGAACAACAAAACACGAAGACAATCTTTTGTAGAACAACTAAAAAGTCCTTGAACCAACGATAAATGGTGTTTTACAATGAACTAAAAGCAAAACTCTTATAGGCTTGTTAACAACAGTGTAATGGAGCTACTACAAGAAAAGAATCAGAAACTTTGAACAACAAGAACACAAAGACAATTCTTGGTAAAAAAACGGAACAGTCCTTGAACCAACGATAAATGGTGTTTTACAATGAACTAGAAGCTAAGCACTATTAGGCTTGTTAACAAAGGTGTAATGGAGCTAATACAAGAAAAGAATTAGAAACATTGAACAACAAGAACACAAAGACAATTCTTTGTAGAAAAGCGGAACAATCCTTGAACCAATGATAAATGGTGTTTTACAATGAACTAGAAGCAAAGCTCTTATATGCTTGTTAACAACGATGTAATGGAGCTAATACAAAAAAAAGAATCAGAAACTTTGAACATCAAGAACACAAAGACAATCCTTTGTAGAAAAACTGAATAGTCTTTGAATCAACGATAAATGATGTTATAAAATGAACTAGAACCGAAGCTCTTATAGACTTGGTAACAACAGTGTAATGGAGCTAATACAAGACAAGAATCAGAAACTTTGAACAACAATAACATAAAGACAATCCTTTGTAGAAAATTGAAATAAAAAGAACAGACTGCGAATGAAACGGAAGAAAGTTACCGTTCGTGTGATTGTCAGTATCGACCGATACAGCTTGGTATCGAGCGATACCAGGTGTTTGGAAATAACAAAGGCATATATAACAAAGACTAAATTCAAATTAGCCTTGACTTTCTTCTTCTTCCTTGTTTGCGAATTGGTAGAATAATAAGAAGTGGGCTGGATTCATCAAGAGGCTGGGGTGAAGTGTTATGGGCTTGTCTCATTAAAAACCTCTCTTAGAAAACCCATTGGGAAAAAACTAAGAGGAGGGAAAAATAGTGCAATCGATAACAACTCTCTCGATGAAAACTTAAGTAGCTTGTATCACAACCAGTGTAGTTGGATAAGCATACTCAAGTTGGCCCGGAATGGTGTGTAGGAGTTTCCTGAGAGCTTCTTTAAACTTGAGTGACTTGGACCGAGTTATTGGATGGAGGGGAATGTGCAAAGTATCTTCTCCTTCTTCCTTAGTCTTCAAAGCTTCAATCGGTTCCTTGGCTCCATCTTTGCTTCCCTTAAGTTCTGGTACTAGCTGCTCTTCCTTATCCATAGTGTCTTTAGCTTCTTCCTCAGCCATGATCATATCAATTGTTAACAACGGTGTAATGAAGCTAATACAAGAAAAGAATCATAAACTTTGAAGAACAAGAACACAACGACAATTCTTTGTAGAAAAACTGAACAGTCCTTGAATCAATGATAAATGGTGTTTTACAATAAACTAGAACCTAAGCTCTTATAGGCTTGTTACCAACGGTAGAATGGAGCTAATACAAGAAAAGAATCAGAAACTTTGAACAGCAACAACACAAAGACAATCCTTTGTAGAAAAACTAAACATTCCTTGAATCAACGATAAATGGTGTTTTACAATAAACTAGAACCTAAACTCTTATAGGATTGTTAACAATGCTGTAATGGAGCTAATACAAGAAAAGAATCATAAACTTTGAAGAACAAGAACACAACGACGATCCTTTGTAGAAAAACTGAACATTCCTTGAATCAACGATAAATGGTGTTTTACAATGAACTAAAACCAAAGCTCTTATAGGCTTGTTAACAACGGTAGAATAGAGCTAATACAAGAAAGGAATTAGTAACTTTGAAGAACAAGAACACAAAGACAATACTTTGTAGAAAAATTGAACATTCTTTGAATCAACGATAAATGATGTTATACAATGAACTAGAACCTAAGCTCTCATAGACTTGTTAGCAACGGTAGGATGGAGCTAATACAAGAAAAGAATCAGAAACTTTGAACAACAAGAACACAAAAACAATATTTGGTAGAAAAACTAAATAGTCCTTGAACCAACGATAAATGGTGTTTTACAATGAACTAGAAGCTAAGCTCTTATAGGCTTGTTAACAACAGGTGTTATGGAGCTAATACAAGAAAAGAATTAGAAACTTTGAACAACAAGAACACAAAGACAATTCTTTGTAGAAAAACGGAACAGTCCTTGAACCAACGATAAATGGTGTTTTACAATGAACTAGAAGCTAAGCTATTATAGGCTTGTTAACAACAGGTGTTATGGAGCTAATACAAGAAAAGAATCAGAAACTTTGAACAACAAGAACACAAAGACAATTCTTTGCAGAAAAATGGTACAGTCTTTGAACCAACGTTAAATGGTGTTTTACAATCAACTAGAAGCTTAGCTCTTATAGGCTTGTTAACAACGGTGTAATGGAGCTAATACAAGAAAAGAATCTGAAACTTTGAACAACAAGAACACAAAGACAATCCTTTATAGAAAAACTCAAAATTCCTTGAATCAACGATAAATGGTGTTATAGAATGAACTAAACCTAAGCTCTAAAGATTTGTTAAGAACGGGCTAAGGGCGCCAATACAAGAAAGGAGTTAGTAACTTTGAAGAACAAGAACACAAAGACAATCCTTTGTAGAAAAACTTAACATTCCTTGAATCAATGATAAATGATGTTATACAATGAACTAGAACCTAAGCTCTTATAGACTGGTTAATAACGGTAGAATGAAGATAATACAAGAAAAGAATCAGAAACTTTGAACAACAAAACACAAAGACAATCTTTTGTAGAAAAACTAAAAAGTCCGTGAACCAACGATAAATGGTGTTTTACAATGAACTAGAAGCTAAGCTCTTATAGGGTTGTTAACAACGGTGTAATGGAGCTAATACAAGAAAAGAATCAGAAACTTTGAACAACAAGAACACAAAGACAATTCTTTGTAGAAAAACGGAACAGTCCTTAAACCAATGATAAATGGTGTTTTACAATGAACTCGAAGCTAAGCACTTAGGCTTGTTAAGAACGGTGTAATGGAGCTAATACAAGAAAAGAATCAGAAACTTTGAACAACAAGAACACAAAGACAATTCTTTGTAGAAAAGCGGAACAGTCCTTGAACCAATGATAAATGGTGTTTTACAATGAACTAGAAGCTTAGCTCTTATAGGCTTGTTAACAACGGTGTAATATAGCTAATACAAGAAAAGAATCTGAAACTTTGAACAACAAGAACACAAAGACAATCCTTTGTAGAAAAACTAAACATTCCTTGAATCAACGATAAATGGTGTTATACAATGAACTAGAACCTAAGCTCTTAAAGATTTGTTAAGAACGGACTAAGGGAGCCAATACAAGAAAGGAGTTAGTAACTTTGAAGAACAAGAACGCAAAGACAATCCTTTGTAGAAAAACTGAACATTCGTTGAATCAATGATAAATGGTGTTTTGCAATGAACTAAAAGCTAAGCTCTTATAGACTTGTTAACAACGGTTAAATGGAGATAATACACGAAAAGAATTAGAAACTTTGAACAACAAGAACACAAAGACAATCCTTTATAGAAAAATTGAACAGTCCTTAAACCAACGATAAATGGTGTTCTACAATGAACTAGAAGCAAAGCTCTTATAGGCTTGTTAACAGCGATGTAATGGAGCTAATACAAGAAAAGAATGAGAAACTTTGAACCACAAGAACACAAAGACAATCCTTTGTAGAAAAACTGAACATTAATTGAATCAACGATAAATGGAGTTTTACAATGAACTAGAACCTAAGCTCTTATAGGCTTGTTAACAACGGTAGAATAGAGCTAATACAAGAAAGGAATTAGTAACTTTGAAGAACAAGAACATGGGTGTGAATTGGTGGTGTCTTGGTTCATCCAGGTTCATTGAATAAGGCTCCATACTACGCACAAGTGAAGAGGGAAAGAGTCGTTTCTCAATGATCTACTTTGGCTCCAAAAATGGTAAGTTTTGTCTCCTCGAGTTCATGTGTGGTTAAGTGCACTATAGCTCAGATGATAAAGTTTCTCAATGGTGTAGAGTATCTCCTGGGTTCCAAATAAAGTATCGAGACTCTTCCTGATGAGGGGAGAGAAAACTTTTCTTAGTTGGCTACAAGTAGATCCGTGTGGAGGACCCAAAGGGCGGTTTGGATGGTCTTCTCTTAGGTAATTTTCTTTGGGCGAAGGCTTCATGGTGGATTAATTATGTGTGTGGGATTCCTTCAAAGCTGGCCCAAACGTTGAATAGCTTAGAACATTCATGCTTGGTTAGCTTCATACTCTCTGAACCAGTTTCTGTAGTACTTCTTGAGTCAGCACTTGTACTATTTCTTGTGTCAGTCAGCTCAGAAATGATATTGTATTGACTTTTTCATCATCTCGATATGGTGTGTTTTGGATGTCCGCATCAATAGCGGACCTTTCATCGGGATTAGGTATGTTAGACAAAAGATTTTGGGATGATCAGTAAGATTATGTTCGTTAAGTCTTTTAACTAATTCTTTTGAGCCTACTTTGAAAATGATAAGGAGTTATGTAGTTCACTTTGATGTAGAGTTTGAAAGACGAGAACCGGTTCCATCCACCCCCCCCCCCATATATATATATACACAAACAAAAAATGCAATAATATGGGGAAAGGAGAAAGAAAGGAACTGGAAAAGTCAATCTTTTAGATCAATAAATGCATCAACGTAACTTTTATGTTTTGTTGGGTTTTCGAGATCCAATAGATGGTCCGAATGAAAGGAACGCTATGTACGTATCAATTGGTATTTTTCTCACTATGATTATGTATAACGATTTGAATCCTTGACTTATTGGGATAATCTGAAACACATGAGTCCCCTTAAACGTTTCCTTTACCAAAAGAACATTGAATGTCAAAAGGTTAAGTTCATTAGTTTCGAGAGGTATTTGTGATCTCGCGATTCTGAGTATAAGCTATTGCTAGATTCATGGCTAAGTACAAAAAGTAGGATCCACTCTGACTTGGTTTTGATACAGTTTGTGAAAGGAAGACCCGTTGTAAGTAAGTTTACAAGGATATGTGAGCTCCTGTTTTTGAAACCGTTTTTCCGAGATCAAATTTGTTATTGTTCTTGCTTGAGGACATGCAAAATTTAAGTCTAGAGGAATGTGTTAACCCCTGATTTTACTTGGGTTTAGAGTCCTTTTAATAACAAATCTTGAGCCTTTTCAATAAGAACATAATTATCTAGTCTTTTTGGTGTTTTACAAGATTTCACAATTCTGAAGAAAAGAGATAGTCTTAGAGCATAGATATACTAAAGCAGCATCAAATCAAGAATGGCGATAAGAGGAAGACCGATCGGTATGAATGGCTGTAAGAACCGATTGGTACAGGCATGTAACTGATTGGTATGCATATTAGTGAAATCTATTTTTTGCAATTTTAGGGCTTCTCACATGTAATATAAATTGTTGGCTTCGACCATAACAGCCATTGAGTGCTATGAATACGAAAACACTTTTCCTTGCTTGTTTACTTTTTCGAGTTACTTAAAGTTTTTATCAATACAATTATATTTTCATACACTTTTCCTTGCTTGTTCACTATTTATATGGCCAAATAATCCTCTTTTGGATTTGGGATTTCTAAGAGGATGTTCATGAGAGTTTAATATGTGATTGCTTGAGATTGATCTATTAGTTCTTCACATAAACTTTTTTTAATGCTTAATTTATTTTAACCATCTAGATTATGAGATTAGTTGTGTTTTTTGACGCATCAAAAGTGCTATTGAATCAATGGATCTAGCCTAGGTGAGCAAAATATTCTTAGCCAATGAGAGTTGATGCTAAGGGTTTTGTGAACATATCAAACCTAATCATAATGCTTGCTTGAATTTTTATTGACAAACGAGAGTTTGGTTGGTAGGAATTATATTGCATAGGTAGTTATTTAATGTGATAGTAGGTTAGCTATGTTTGAGTTCAAGAATGGATCTAAATGCAAACTCGACATTCTGTATTTGCTTATTCAGAATCCTTGAAAGATTTCCCTATGCCTAATGTTTCATTTCATTGATTTCACTTTGTTTAATTTGAATTGGTTTGCGTGAAAACCAACAATTATCATTGCATCCTAGCTTTATTTAGATCATCATAGTTCAAAGTGTATTTGTATTAGTTCTTGTGGATTGGATCCCATATTTACTATTGTGATATATCATTTGCTATTAACATTTTGGAAAAATTCAGCTCGTTCCCTACACAAAGACATTGGAATGGGATAAAACATGTCATTTGTTACTTTTGAGGGACTATTGATTCAGATTTATTTTACCTTAAAGACTCAAAAAGTCAAATAGTTGGTTTTGCATATGCGGGATATTTATCAGACCCACATGATCATAAACTGGATATGTTTTCACTATTGGGGGAATCACTATATTCTGGGGTTGTAAGAAAAAAAAACATTAATACACACTTCTTCAAATCATGTTAAAATGATCGCACATTTTACCATGAGGCGAGTAGAGAATGTGTATGGTTAAGATCAACAAGTCAACACATTTAGTCAAGCAGTGGAATCCGTGTAAATACAGAGCCAACTATGTTATATAAAGATAAGGCTGCATGTGTTGCTCAGACAAAAGAAGGATATATCCAAAGAGATAGAATCAAACACAACCCTCCCAAGTTCTTTTCATATATACAAGAGCTTGAAATGAATAAATAAATTTAAGTTAAATATATTCGATCATTTGACAATACTACGAATCTCTTCACAAAATCATTACGTACTTCAACGGAATCTTTAGAGTGTTGTTCCTAGCCATTTTAGAAGGATTTTGGGTGATTGTATTCTTTTACCTTGCTATGGTTTTTTTAAATGGTTCTTCGCTAGAAAAGGTTTTAATGACGTTGTTATATATAAACTTTGCACGACAATAGGAAAGTTGGTCTCCAAGGGGGAGGGTGTTGATATCAACATTGGCGTGAAGAAGTTAATAAGGACTCCACATCTCTTTTGCATACAGTAATTTCTGTCTATTTTTCTCCTATATAACGGAGTGAATGTGTTCATTGTAAATATATCTACGACAATACATATTCTATTAAACTCAATATATTATCTCTTCTCTCATGATTTATCTTTTATCTTTTACATTTCATATACATATACGTATATATACTAGGTAACTATCCCCACCATGTGCGTAGAAAAAGTGAATGAAAGCATTTAATAACATGTTTAGCCAAAAATGATTAGTGAAAACAATGTCTAAACGAATACATCAAAAATACAAACATAAAAACTAAAAGAAACGAAGACAATTTAAATATTTTAAAGTATATTTATGGTTTTTTGTATATATCTCCGTCTTTGTTGGTTATCAAAATCTTCATTAGAAAAAAGTTTAGCCATAAGGTCCAAAGAAAATAACAAAATAAAAGACGATGATATATAAAATAGCATTGGATGACTAGTGTTTTATAATGGAAAATGATTACTTTTCCTTCCATTAAAAATTGTAGACTTGCACAATCGAGCAAATTATACAATTAACTATTTATCCAAATAGAAAAACAAGATTGTAATTATACGGCTTGAGAAAACAAAAAAACACTTCAAAAACATCAAACTTTCTTCAACATTATTATCTTGGTAAATTAAATGTGAAGATAATATAGCTAAGCAATGGTAGAATACTCGATTGGTAAAGGAAAACTTCAATTAAATGTACCAATTATTGATTTGTGTTTCTTGTATGGAGGGTTGTGTTTCTTGCATGGAGAGGGTTGGCTTACGATCTTATCGTTGAACGATAGTATTTCTAATCAGAAAGTGTGATGCGGGAAATTTATAAATGGGTTTGTAATTTTACTTTTAAAATCCTTTTAAAATAGAAGTAAATGTTATGCATGATTCATAAAAGTTTTTAATGGTATAACATGTATTATAAGTATGTAACAAAGGTTTTATATTTAACTAAATTATACATAATTATAACGCAACTATTATTTTCTAGGTAAAATTTTGTTAGGACTACTTGCTAAACTAAACCAATATTTGAAGTCAAAGGAAAATACCTTTCACAGATTTTTTTTCATGAAGTCTCATTTAGCAATTAAATCTTATATTTAAATTAGGAAAATAATAAAAATAATTTTATTGTAATTTCTTATACAAAAATTAAGTTTATCCAAATACAAACTTTATACATTAAAATTTCATAATAGTAAAACATGTAAGGTTGATTATGTTCTAAACCCAAAAAAATCAGAGACTTCACAGCGATTTTTTAAAAATATTTTTTGAAATGTTTGAATTGGAATTTTTTGAAATTTCAGATATCACATTAGAAGTCCCCATTCACAAAACATTACAGACTAAAGTCGCATATGTGAAGTCTCCGACCGTTTTTAGGATTTAGAATATAATCAAGCTTACATGCTTTATTATTATTATGAAATTTTCATTTATAAAGTTCATATTTTATATAAACTTAATTTTATTTTTTAACTCAAACACTAAACACTTTTATTAACCATAAGCATCTGTATACAAGAAATTGGGAATACAACTGGGAATACAATTAGGATAAACAAACTCAATTCCTCTTCCCCTTTGTGACTTAGCTAAACAATCTGCAGATAAATTTTTCTTACGAGATGTCCAAACAAAATCCACTTCCTAAATCTTCTCCCCCTAGACTTTATCTCTGATAACCAATTTACAAGATCAAACCGTATAGCATTCTGCTTAATCATATCCACCAAAGTCTTACAATCTCCAACAAACACAACCTTCTTATGACTTTGAATCCAGAGATGTTGCATTGCTATAACAAGGCTTTGGCATTATGCTTCAATGGCTGAAGTAACGATGGAACATGTGGCTTGCCCTGCACCTTTAAACTGATATGTTGAATCTCTTATTAACCAGCATGTTGTTGAATTAGTATGAGGAGTAAGAAAGCTCACATCATAATTACATCTTGTCCAATCCTCATTGATTATTTGCCTCCTACCCTGATTCAAATTTTCACCCAAAACAGAACGTTGTACTGTACTCTGTAAACCACTTGAAGTCTATTCCTTTGAATCATTTAATGCACTCTAAAGTCCTTTCTCTAGCTATTGTGAATCCCTTGATGCACCAGTTTATTGCGGGAAGTCCATATCCGCCAAAGAGTCCAAAACGGTAATTGCGCTTTCACAACCTGAGAACTATTCTGGGAGTGATACTCCAATATAGCTTTAATCTTCAATTCAACATTGAGCGGAGGGTTAAGCACACAAGGTAGTGGAGGCAAAACAGACTGCCATATCTGCTGAACATGAGGACACTGAAAGAGAAATGATCTGCAGTCTCCACAGCAAGTGAACACCTTTTACAAATATTATCAGAAGTAATATTTCGACGAACAAGCTCATCACCTGTAGGAAGACCTCTGGATAGCATTCTCCAAAGAAAATGCTTTAGTTTCGGTGCAATTCAAAGTCGCCATATATTCTTCTTAATAAGAGGGTCTCCATAAGGTGGTTTTCGCCCAAATTCAATGTCTGGAAGATGTGTAGACAACCAATATCCAGATTTTACCATGTAAACTCCCTTTTCATTATAGTGCCATCCCAAAAAATTCAGTATCTTGAGCTGCACTTATTTTTAACGTTAGAATATGCTCTACATCCTCATGGTGCACTCGTTCCCTAATCAAACTCTCATTCCAACCCGATTTATTTGGCAACATGAAAGAGCTGACTTTAGTATCATTCTGAATATCACTTGAAAGCTTCCTCGGAGGACGAGGAGTGTGCACTGACAACCAAGGATCCAGCCATATCTGAATTAATTCTCCATTGCCAACAATAAAACGCATACCTTTCTTCAACAAATCCCTACCATGGAGGATAGATTGCCAGCCAAAAGATGGTTGGGATCCCCGAGAAGCATTCATAATGTTTGAGTGAGCAAAATACCTCCCACGAAGAGTATGAGCCATCAGACATTCAGGATTGTAAAGGATACACCAAGCTTGCTTGGCTAGAAGAGCATCATTAAAGCATTCAATATCTCAAAATCCTAACCCGCCTTCTGATTTTGGCAACTTCATACGATCCCAAGCAACCCAATGAACAGAATCACCTTGGTGTTTAGAATTCCACCAATAGTTTGCAATAATCCTATCAATAACTATACAGATGCGTTTGGCAATTTGAAAATTTTCATTGTATAAATAGGCATAACAACAGCAATGCATTTAAGGAGGACCTCCTTTCCTCCTTGTGAGAGAAACTTGTTGCTCCAACCTTTAGTTCGGGCTCTTACTTTTTCCACGATGTATTGAAACAATTCAACTTTCTTTCTTCCAAACTGCTCAAGCATACCAAGGTATTTGCTACATCCACCCTCATTATGAATCTGAAGCGTTAGTCGTATCTGAGTCTTCACATGATCAAACACCCTCTTCCCAAAAGTTTGAGACGATTTCCTCTTATTCACCATCTGACCAGACGCCCATTCGTATTGAATCAGAATGTTATGAATTGTTTTACACGATTTAAAATTCGCTTGGCAAAAAAACAAAGAGTCATCCGCGAATAACAGATGATTAATTGGAGGACTAGCATTGCTAATTTTGATGCCTTTTATGATACCCTGACATTCAGCTCTGTTCAACATATGACTTAAAAGTTCCGCACAAAGAATGAATAAATATGGCGAAAGCGGATCACCTTGACGAATACCTCTCTCAGGTTGTATAAAACCATAAGAAACACCATTAACATTCACTGAAAATGTTGTTGTATGGACACAAGTCATTATCCACTCAACCCATCGTATATCAAATCCAAATCTCAGCAATGTCTCTTGCAAAACAAATTCCATTCCAATCTATCATAAGCTTTTGTGATGTCTGTTTTGATCGCTATGAAAGAATTGAATTGCAGCATCTTTGTTTAACCTTTAAAGCATGAATAATTCCATGAGCGATAATAACATTATCAGTAATCACTCTCCTAGGAATAAAGGCAGCTTGTTCCTCAGAGATTATACTATCTAAATGATTCTTCAGCCTATGAACAAGAATTTTTGAGATGATTTTGTAACTGACATTGCAAAGGGCAATGGGACAAAACTCTCTCATGTGACGGGCCGGCTCAACTTTTGGAATCGGACATAGATTGGTGTGATTTATAGATTTATCAAAAATCCCTCTTTCAAAGAAATTGCATTGAAAATATATTTTATTATTTATGTAATTAAATTATAAGATTTATTACTAAATGAGACTTCATGAACGAAGTCTCATAGGAGACTTCACTATTGAAGTCTCTATACCCTAAACTCTAAAATCGAATATTTTTCCCACTTTTTGTCAACGATCCCTAATAAATACTTACATTTGAAATCAAAATAGTTTAGTATATCAAAAATTTAAGAACTATATAAAGAATCGGTATTTTATATCAAAAAACTTTCAACCTAAGTCTAACCCTAAAGATATATACGTGGATTCTTACCCATTGTCAAACCCTAAACCTATTATGTATCACATGGTTTAGTTTTATGAATTTTTTTGAAATTTTATTTTTAACGTTCACCTTTGATTTAATATAATTTATCTATCAAACAATTTGATTAAATGATTTTAATTTTTTTTACATTTAAATTAAAGATTAAGTTACAGTTTGAGACTTCGCTTGTGAAGTTTCTGACTGTTTTTGGGGATTAGAACATATTTAACCTTACATGCTTTACTGTTAAAATTTTAATTAATAAAGTTCATATTTTAGATTAACGTAATTTGTGTATAAGAAATTACAATAAAATCAATTTTTATTATTTAGATAATTTAAATATAAGATTAATTATTAAACAAGACTTCATGAACAAAGTCTCATATGAGTCTCTATACCCTAACTCTAAAATCGAATATTTTTCCACTTTTTGTCAACGATCTCTAATAAATACTTACATTTGAAATCAAATGCATTTTAAATCAACAAAAATATCAACTTAAATATAATCTAAAGATATATACATGGATTCTTACCCATTGTCAAAACCTAAACCTACTATGTCTCATATAGTTTACATCACATGGTTTAGGTTTATGAATTATGAACTTTTATTTTTAAACGTTCACTATGAAATTTTATTTTTAAACGTTCACCTATGAATTTTTATGTTTTATCAATACAACCAAACACGCCGGAACCGACGAACAAAATCGTCGGTATGCCATCGGTTTTAGGCTAAACCGACGGTTTATCGACCACACAAATCCGTCGGTCCTATATCGTCATACGACTGAGAGGAGGACTACGACGAAGACGAACAACGACCAAGGGCTTTAACTCTTGGGGTTAGATTTCCTAACCCAAAGACCCGACCCTTGGTCTTTGGAGTTTCCTAAAAAATTAAAATAAAGTTAGAAAATTAAAACAAATAATGTAAAATAATATAAATTAATTATAGTGAAACGTTATACCTCTAAAAAATTTTGGTTGATCACTTCCGTGGGGAGCTCTTGAGTAGTTGATCCTTGAGACAATGCGGTGTCTTCCAACCTCTTCATAGATTTCCCGAGCACGTCTCTCGCGAGTCCATCCTGAATTTCATTAGTTTGCGGGTTGGTGTGCGTATACTCCATCAATTTTAAAGAGTGAGGAAGTACACCATCCTGAGCAAACTAATAATTACAAGAAACATTAGTGTCAAAAGTAATATAGGTCAAAGAAATTTTAAAAAATATTTTAAAAACTTACAAGTTCTGCCTCGCGGGACTTGTAACTCTTGGCTCTGGAGTTGTGAGTGGCAATTCCTTTTCCGCCTCTCGTGCTCAAAATGTTCTCGGAGTTTTTCTTCGACAATGCTTTTGTCTCTGCCTGCTCCTAGTAAACCGAAAGTCCGGCAAAGACATTGTCGTTCACGTTCTTGGCCTTTTTCCCGGCTGCCCATCGCTGCTTCCACTCGTTGATTGTCTTCTTTATATTGCTCTTTCGCGAGAGCATCGAACTCCTTACGAACCCCGTAAGTATGCTCAGGAGCCCATGTAAATCTTGCTATAAATGAAAAAAAACCGTTTGTTAATATACATTTTAGTTAATTATAACAAGTTAAAAAAAACACTCTAAAAGGTTCAAAATACTTACAGCAAAATGTCTGAAACACAACTCTTTCTCAAAATCAGGCATGGCCGAGTATTTTGGATATGGTTGCTTCAAAAGGCCTTGCATCATGCGCAAGAACGACTTGGTGATGCCGTTAGCCGTATATCCAAACCTACCAACAAAAAGTAAATTGTAAGTTATGATTTTTACTTTTTATAAAAAAATATATGTACTTGTAATATACTTACCATGTCGCATTCCCGTCTAGGTTGGGATGGAGACAGGGTATATGGGTTCGACCCGACTGCGATACGAGCTCCTCGATAGTCATGTCCATTGGTCCCACAGAAGTCTGGGACTCTGGGACATGAGAATCAGAATGAGTCGCGGAGGGAGAATCACGTGGTCTGGGTTGGGTCGAGCGGCCCAACTGAGACTGACTCCGAAGAAAAGAATCGTAATCCCTTAAATTATAAAACAAACAAAAGCATCAAAATGTACACATCAAAAGTTTTATTAATCTTAAAAGGTTAATGAAATTTTCATAAAACTCTTATAAAAGTTTCATAAATTCCTAATAAGTCCTAAAAGTTTTATAAAATTTTCATAAAAGTCTTATAAAAGTTTCATAAATTCTTAATAAAATCCCAAAAGTTTTATAAATTTCATAAAAGTCTTATAAAAGTTTCATAAACTCTTAGTAAATCCTTAAAGTTTTATAAAATTTTCATAAAATTCTTATAAAAGTTTTATAAACTCTTAATAAATCCTAAAATTTTTATAAAATTTTCATAAAAGTCTTATAAAAGTTTCATAAATTCTTAATAAAATCCTAAAAATTTTATTAAATTTTCATAAAAGTATTATAAAAGTTTCATAAACTCTTAATAAAATCCTAAAAGTTTTATAAAATTTTCATAAAAGTCTTATAAAAGTTTCATAAACTCTTAATAAATCCTAAAAGTTTTATAAAATTTTCATAAAAGTCTTATAAAATTTTTATAAACTCTTAATAAATCCTAAAAGTTTTATAAAAGTTTCATAAAAGTCTTATAAAATTTTTATAAACTCTTAATAAATCCTAAAAGTTTTATAAAATTTTCATAAAAGTCTTATAAAAGTTTTATAAACTCTTAATAAATCCTAAAAGTTTTATAAAATTTTCATAAAAGTTTTATAAAAATTTCATAAATTCTTAATAAAATCCTAAAATTTATATAACATTTTCATAAAATTGTTATAAATGTTTCTAAAATTCTTAATAAATCCAAAAACAAAGTAAATTTTCTTTATACACAAAAATTTAATAAAATCCTAAAAGTTTTATAAAATGCAATCAATTTGGAAAATAAAATTTCTTTATTCCTAAAAAATCTTAAGATTTTTTTTTCAACAATTCTAATAATCCCTAACAATCCTTAACAATCCTTAACAATCTAGATTTAAGTTTTTTTTTCAACAATCCCTAACAATCTAGATCCCTTATTAAGATTTTTTTTTCAACAATCCCTAACAATTCTATTAATCTCTAACAATCCCTAACAATCTAGAGTTAAGTTTTCTAACAAGTTTACAATCCTAATCTTGATTTAAGATCCTACTTTCTAATATATCAAATTCTAAAATCCTAATTTCGATATGAAATCCTAAAAACATGAAAAAGATAGACAAGAACTTACATATTCAAGAGAGGAATCGGTGGAGAGGAGATCGGTGGAGAGGAATCGGTGGAGAGGAGCTCGGTGGAGAGGAGATGGAAGTTTGAGAGGTTTTTTTGTTTTTGGATTCGACGAAATGAGGAAGAAGAAGAGATTCTCGGTTTTTTATTCGTGAAAACCGACGGAATAACCGACGGATGTCCGTCGGTTTCAGTAAAAAAAAAAAAAAAACCGCGTAATCAAAATATTTGGTGAAAAGTTTGGCGGTGAAAATATTGCATGCATTTTTATTGGTCGGTCAACCTTCGGTTTTCAAGACAAAACCGACGGGTCATGAAAAACCGACGGCAGAACCGACGGGTCAGCAAAACCGACGGTAATATTTAAATATTAATAAAATAAGGTTTTCCGTCGGTTATCCGTCGGTTTAACTTGAAAAAACTGACAGATAACTGACGGATTTTTGAATTTGGGGTTTGTTTAGGGTATGGTTAGGGTATTGAGTTAGAGATTATGAATAATAACAGTTACACACACTTAGAAAATGTTTTAATAGATTCTGATCACTATTAATAACAACGTATAACAATTTAAAATTTCAAAACATTATATCACAAACTAATCTATAACTTACATATACATTCATAACTTTACAAGTTTTCTAAAACTTACATACTCATTTCAATACAAGTTTTCTAAAACTTCTAATTTTGACCAATTTGTTTATTTTTACTGATTATTTATGTTCAAAATGCAGAGAAGAAGAGATATAACCTATAACTTAGTAGTCGCATGTCGATAAACAACAAAAAATGAATCGCCTGTCGGTTTTCTGTCGGTTTGCCGTCGGTTTCGATGAGAAAGCCGACGGGTTACATAAATTATTAATATTTTTTATTATCCATCGGTTAACCCGTCGGTTCTCATGAGAAAACCAATGGAATAACCGAGGTTTATATATATATTGTTAATATTTTTTTATTATCCGTCGGTTTTCTCGTCGGTTTTTCATGAGAACCGACGGATTCGTTATTTCATTATTTTTATAAAACATTTTGAAATTTTGCAAAAACAATATAAAATCACAAACTATGAAATTATGTTTTCTTGTTTTCTTTCTCAATAAGTAAATTTTGAAAAACCAAATAAACTCTCAATTATTAAATTTTTCAAAATCCTACAAATATGAAAATACTTAAAATTGTAAGAAATATATAAAAAATACAAAATTACAATCTAATCTGAGTCAGATGAGTAATCATATGGAATTGAATCAGAATCATCTCCAAATTCTCCTATACTCTCCTCGGATTCATTATCAACTCTATCTTCTGTGAAAGAAGTGAAATGTACCGCAAGGGTAACTTCTAGGGAATGCTCAACACCAGCCATTAAACCACTTCCACTAGGTTGCAAAGGATCGTGATCAGGAACTCTATATAGCCTTCCCTTTGGGTTTACAGGCGTCACAGTCAGCCAAGGGTCAGTCCTACCAGTGACTCTTGGGTAGGGAATGTAACATACCTGTATTAAATATCATAGTCAATGCATGGTTTTTATCATTAATTAAGAAAATCATGCATAAAATGTACTAAATTAAATTATAAACAAAATATATACCTGATCTGCTTGTGAACCAAGGATGAAAGGATCATACTTCAATAGTCTTCGGCTTGAATGGACTGATGTAACACCGAATTTGTCAACACGAACACCACGACCAATAAATGGATCGTACCAATCGCAGAGGAAAATAATGCATCTTAGGTTAACCATGCCTGGATAGCAAACTTCTAAAATCTCTCTAAGAACGCCATAATACACAACATCTCCAGCCTGAGAACACTACAAGAAAACAGGCCATTTGCGATGGAAATATACCTCGCAATTCCGTCGCAAATGGCCTTTCGCGATGGATTTGCGAGACGCACCATTCCATCGCAAATCCAGTCTCACAAATCAATTTTAGTAACAAATAACTAGCAAATTTGCGAGGGAAAAACGTGGTTGCTATCTCGTCGCAAAAAAAACCTCGCAATTTCGTCGCAAAATTGCGACGGAAGTGCGTGAACGCGTCGTTTATCGCAAAACAATTCATCGCAAAATCAAAGCAACATGCGGTAGTAATCTTCCTTGCAAACGCGTTGCAATCTTTGCTTCGGATTTGCGACGAAACTTTGCGACGGAATTGCGTGGGTAGAGTTTGGTATTCGTCGCAATTCCCTCGCAATTTGCGACGGAATTGCGTGGGTATAGTTCTTAATGACGTCGCAATTCCCTCGCAATTTACCGATTTATAATAATTAAAATTTTTAATTATTAATAATAATTAATTATTAAAAATTTAATTATTAATAATAATTAATTATAAAAATTTTAATTATTAATAATAAATAAAAATTCATAAATTATAATTAAATTTTTTTTTTCAAAATTAAAATTTTATAAAAATAATTTGTTCAAATATTAAAAGAAACTAAAATTGTAGCATACATAACCGAAACTAAAATTGAACCGATGGTCCNTGCTTCGGATTTGCGAGGAAACATTGCGACGGAATTGCGTGGATATAGTTCTTAGCGGGGTCGCAATTCCCTCGCAATTTGCGACGGAATTGCGTCGGTATGGTTCTTATTTCCCTCGCAAAGCCGTCGCAATTTGCGAGGGAATTGCGGAGGCATCCGATTTATAATAATTAAAAATTTTAACTATTAATAATAATTAATAATTTAAAATTCATAAATTATAATTAAAATTTTTTTTTCAAAATTACAATTTTTTAAAAATAATTTGTTCAAACATTAAAAGAAACTAAATTGTATCATACATAAGAGAAACTAAAATTGAACCGACGGACCGGACCCAGTTCCGGTTCCGGTTCCGGTCCCAGTCTCGATCCTACTGGTAGATGTGTCTCCAGGGTCCTGAAACATTTGTGCTATAACCGGATCCTTTGTGGCCAAATAGCTGAATATTTGATCGAACCTCGAGATCTTCTCAGACTGAGTCACGATCAGCTGGGCCTGCGATTCAATGATGCCCTGAAGGTAGGCGGTGGACTCTGCTTCTGCTGCTCTCGAGGAAGAAGAAGTACACGAGTCGATCTGCGATTGCAGAGAACCGACTCCGTAAATTCTCAGAATTCATTTAATTAGTTGAAATTACTGTAAAAAAAATAAATATAGAACATCAATATTCATACCTCGGTAAAGATCTTGTTCTTCACGGCGGGAGTCAAAGGGGTAGATGCGCTCTCATCGCCCTTAGAATGCTGAGTCAACTCCTGCATCTTGGAAGTGACGTCATTGTAGATCCTCTCAGACTTCTTGTCGACAAAACTCCCATCTGGTCGCCTCTTTGTCTCCTCCAGGACAGCTAGCAAATCCAGGATCGAATCTCCTCCGCGCTCCTTTGCCTGATTTGTTTTTTTAATAAATATCACAATAAAATTTAATTAATAATTAGAATTTAATTTATTAAAATAAATGAAAAACTTACGATTTTCCGTGCGCGGGCAATGTAGGAAAGTTGTCCAGACCGATGCTTGGGATACCCGTCCCCATCAGGATCAGCGTACCGGGCCGCCCGACTGTTAGCGCTCTAGATCTAGCTCGCCGGATCCTGCCAATACGCCACAAGGCCTGCCCAGACAGTTGGATCAAACCACCTAGGCATCGCTTGGTCGCCTTCTTTCTTCCACTTCTTCTTCCACCGTCCCACCAGGTCGGCCATGCGTTCCTTCAACTTCGCCTAAAACTCCTTTCGGACCTTGCTCGTAATACTGTACTCCCAATGATAAGTTTGCTACAAAAAAAAAAATTATCATGAAAAATTCAAACAATAAGTTATATAAATTATAAATTAATTAATTTTAAATATTAAAAAACTTACAGGAAAAGTTTGAAACCACCGTTTAATGACATAGTCCGGTGTTTGCCTCCAATTGGCATGAGGCTCTTTGAAATCTCTTTCAAAGATCGATCGGACCGAAGCGGCCACGCATCCGTCTTGATCAAACCTAAAATGTAAAATAATAAAAAAACAAATAATATGACTTTATTTGTATTAAAAAACTTAAAATTAAATTTATAAAATCAAAAAAAAAAACCTTACCAATACGTATTATCAGGACGTCTTGGATCAAGGCGGGGAAGAAGGTCATGACCGGGAGCCAAGGATCGCCCTAACGACAAGATCATCATTGTCGTTATCATGGTGTGCGACCGGTGGGGGATCTGAGAATGCGGGTTGAGGCGGTGAATAGTAGTGATTCCCGGGGTTGTCGTCCTGTCCCGTCTGAGAAGTGAAACTCGTCCGAGGAGTTTCTAGAACAGGCGTACCACTCCTCCAAGGCGTGCCACTCCTCCGAGGCGTGCCACTCCTCCGAGGCATGCCACTCCTCCGAGGCGTGCCACTCCTCCAAGGCGTGCCACTCCTCGAGAGATAACGAGTGTACTCGTTATTAACTCCAGACGTCTCAAAAACAAAATTAAAAAAATTAGTAAAATAATTACAACGATATCATATTAAAGCTTATAAATTTTAAAAATCAATTACTAAATGAATTATAAAATTACAAAACCTAAAAACTAAAAATTTTATAAATTCTAAAAAGAAAATTAACTAAAAGAAAACTAACTAATCTAACATTTAATATACAACTAACATTTACAATTTCACTAATTATTTAAAAAATTAATTTTAAAATTAATTTAACCTGAAATCTAATAAATTTCTAAATTCTAACAAAACGTAATTCAAAAAACAAACAAATTTAAATCTAACAAATCTAAATCTAACAAATCTAAATCTAAAACTAACAAAACCTAATTCTAAAAACAAAACTAACTAAATTACAAAACCTAACCTAAATCTAACAAAACAAATCTAAAAATTAATTATAAAATTAATTTAACCTAAAATCTAATAAATTTCTAAATTCTAACAAAACTTAATTTTAAAAACAAACAAATTTAAATCTAACAAATCTAAAAACTTACAAATCTAAATCTAAAACTAACAAAACCTAATTCTAAAAACAAAACTAACTAAATTACAAAACCTAACCTAAATCTAACAAAACTAATCTAAAAATTTTCTAAATTCTAACAAAACCTAATTCTAACAAAACCTAAATTCTAACAAAACCTAAACCTAAAATCTAAAAAATTTCTAAATTCTAACAAAACCTAATTCTAAAATTTTTAAAATTTCTAAAATTAATTCTGAATCTAACAAAACCTAAAAACTAACAAATTTAAATCTAACAAACCTAAATCTAACAAAACTAATCTAAATCTAACACAACAACCTAAAAATCTAACAAACCAAGTTACCTTTGTATCTAACAAATCTAACAAATCAAGTTACCTTTGTTTAATTTGCAGATTTGGTCGGTTGGAGAAGGAGAGAAGAGAGATCGGTGGCTGGAGAGGCAAAGAAGAGAGATCCGCGGCGGCTAGGTCGGCTGGAGAGGAGGAGAAGGAGATCGGCGGCGATCGGAGGTGAAATGAGAGGAAGAAGAAAAAGAAAAGGAAGTAGAAGGCCGCGGCTTTATTTTGTTTTTTCACTCCCTCGCAATTCCTTCGCAAACTTCAAGCAAATTAGGGTTTCGGATTACCAATTTGCGATGGATTTGCGAGAAAACTTAACAAGCATCGCAATTCCATCGCAAACCGAAATATTTCAAAAGATTGAAAAAAATTTGGATCGCAGTTAAACCAATTTAAGAACTGAAGCCGCAATTCCCTCGAAATTTTGCGATGGAATTGCGAGAGACAATGTTGCGAGGGAATTGCGTCTATTATTATGTATTCCCTCGCAAGTCTCTCGCATTATTGCGACGGAATTGCGTTGAACAAGACGTTTCCCTCGCAATATGTCGCAAAATTGGTAAAATTTGATTAAAAAAAACTTTATCTTTAATTTAGAAAAATAATCGTTTTAATTTGTTTTGGGATATGTTTGGATGCAAATTCATTACTAGTTGAGCTATTGGACTTTGTAACTTTTGTATCTAGTTACGGTTCTTGTTACCATAACTTGTATCTAGTTACGGTTCTTGTATCTTGGGGAAGGTTTGTTGAGAGAAGTGTTGCTTATCAACCTTGGATATGTTTGGATGCAAATTCATTACTAGTTGAGCTATTGGTCTTTGTAACTTTTGTTTTAAGTTACGCTTCTTATTACCATAACTTTGTATCTAGTTACAGTTCTTGTATCTTGGGAAAGGTTTGTTGAGAGAAGTGTTGCTTATCAACCTTGGATATGTTTGGATGCAGGCAAATGAGGCATCTCCAAATCTTTAACATCGCAATCAACCACAAAATGTATTTTGGATCATACTTAATCATCGATAACCATCTTGTGGGTCTAACATCTTGAATGAGTGTTGAATATTCATCGATTGCTGAATTTTTAAATTAATTCATCGCAATTCCCTAGCAAATTGCGAGGAAGTTGCGTGGAATTAGACGCAAATTTCCGGTATTTCATCGTAAATTTGTGACCGAAGTGCGTTGAACTAAAGTGATCCCTTGCAACTCCGTCGCAAANCATACGCTGGGAAGTCACTAATGGTCCACAATAGCACTGCCCGCATTGTAAAATTCCGTTCCTGTGAATAATCAAATGTGCGTACACCTGTATACCATAATTGTTTCAACTCATGAATCAAGGGTTGCAGAAATACATCAAGGGATCGTTTTGGATGCTTAGGACCCGGTACCAGAATACTCATAAACAAGACTTCCCTTTGCATGCACATTTCTGGTGGCAGATTGTATGGCGTCAATATCACATGCCATAAAGAATATTGTCTCCCAGACAAACCAAATGGACTAAATCCATCAGTGCATAAGCCAAGATAGACATTCCTACTCTCGTTAGCAAAGTCAGAATGTACCGTCTGAAAGTGTTTCCACGCCTTTGCATCTAACGGATGCGTAATCTCCCCATCATTCGTTGTATGTTCTGCATGTCATCTCATTGTCGCCGATGTCCTTTCCGATTGGTATAACCGTTTTAATCTATCAGTGATGGGCAAGTACCACATACGTTGGTATGGGACACGGCTCCTTCCAGTAGTTGGTTGATATCTTGGCTTCCCACAAAATCGACATTCATGTAGCTTATCATCGTCTTTCCAGAAAATCATGTAATTGTCAATACAAACATCAATAATTTCCGAAGGTAGCCCCATACTAGCAACTAATTTCTGTATTTCATAGTAACTCCCTGCAGAAATATTATCTTCTGGAAAATACTCTTTAAATAGCTCAGCCCATGCGTCCATGCAATTCTCAGTTAGGTTATTATCACTTTTAATTGTCATCATCCTAGATGCCAATGAAAGTTAAGATAACCCCTCTATACATCCCTCATAGATAGGCTGATCTGCAGCGTCTAACATATGATAACAATGTTGTGCTTCAACATTGGGTTCTTCCCTAGTATCATCAGAAAATGCAGGAATAGATTCATGAAATGCATCAGTAACCATATCATGAAACCTATTTCCCTGTTGATCCATTTCATAATCTTCAATCATATTTTGGCCATAATTATAATTATCATTATAATTCGGTTGATCAACACCATCACCCGTACTACTACTTCCGCCACCAAGACTATAACCCTCCCCATGTGAAAACCAGACATAATAGTTCAGAATAAATCCTCTATTATATAGATGCCTCTTCACAATATCAATATCCAAATGAGTGTTCTTGCAAGTTTTACATGGACAGAATATGTTACCGTCACCCTTCGCATATGGGTTGTTAGTGGCCTGGTGGATGAATGCTCGTAACCCGACACGATACTCTTTCGTCACTTCTCTTGTTTCCGGATCTTTTCGATTATACATCCAACTTTGTAATGCATATACTTCATTCTGCGACGCCATTTTTTCAAGTATTTTCTCGATTTTGTTTTTGTAAGCTAGTTTTTTTTTTGTGAAATGAGAGATCTCACGTTACGGTATTTAAAGTTTTTTTGCAAAATTTTGCGAGAGAATTGCTATGGAATTGTGTCTAATTTGCGACGTATTTGCGAGGAAACCTGTCCTCGCAATAATTAGGTACAACATTTAAAACTTGTTTCACCTATTTTTCTACCCATTTTTACTAACCATGCAATAAAGTCGCAAATCCGTCGCAAATTTGGTCGCAATCTACACGCAATGTACACTCAATTTTGCGAGGAAATTGCGACGGAAACAATTAAATCATCGCAATTCCCTCGCAAATTTGCGATTTTAAATATTCCTCGCAAATTCATCGCAAATAAGAGGGTATATCGTCGCAAGTTACTCGCAATTAGCGAGGGATATGTTCCTTGCAATTTTGCGAGGACTTTGCGAGGGAAACTTGTTTCCTCGCAAATTCATCGCAATGCCATCGCCTTTTTGCGACGGATTATTTCCATCGCAAATTTCCGTCGCAAATTGCTTGTTTTCTTGTAGTGAATAACGATGTGTCTCTTATGAATATCAATCAGTAGAGCAACCCAATGCGTAGCCTTGATGTTAAGGGATGTGTAGATTTCATCCACATCTTCACCCCACATCTTATTAGATCTGCAGAACTCTGGTTGCTCTCCTGTCGCAAGATCATACTCACCAAGAGGTAGCAATCTGCCTAAACCTTTTTCATCACCACTTTTCTGATATTCTTCATACTTAGATTTCCACATCGTGGTGAAGATGGAATCAACGAAGCAGATTATGTCGCTCCTAAACCATTCTGGATGCTTCGTGAACCGTTGTCTTAGTAGATTGATTCCAACATCAATGTGTTGCAGTAAGCAAATAGTTAGTTATTGTAAAGCAACCTTACAAGTAACGATAAAAAAAACAAAAGTCTCCATATAAAGTCTGAGAGTGAAGTCTGAGAGTGAAGTCTGAGAGTGAAGTCTGAGAGTGAAGTCTGAGAGTGAAGTCTGAGACTTCACCCTCAGACTTCACTCTCAGACTTTATATGGAGACTTCACTCTCAGACTTAAATATGAGACTTCACTCTCAGACTTATTACAAGAAGTCTCACCAGGTCCCAAAGCCATATTCTGGGAGTCCGCAGCACTTGGTACCAGAATGTGGTTGAGTGTTCCTTGGGTTTTTTCTGCTTCAACTCTCTTTAAAATGAAGTTACACACACATTCGAAATCACGTCACATAAACTATGTTTAAAAGGGTGATTAAATAGTGCAACTTACGGGCAAGTCGCCAAGAAGGCAATCAGCTTGGCTTTTTTGTCCTTGTCAATAGGACCATAAGGGTCATAGCCATTGCCAGGACGAACAACCAGCCTCTCTAGCAACTTTTGCTTATCACCCATCTTCTTAGCCATGAGCAATGCTGCTTTCTCCTTCAAGTTCTGTTTTGCCCTTTTCGCTTTATCAAACTCCGTATCTACATCTTTGGAATTTTCTGCCAGCACAACACTGTCTTCACTACCCTGGTTATCACTTCTCTGCATGGTTTGAAGCAAACATCTTTTTATTGCAATTTCCAATGGACAAACAAACATCTTTTTATTGCAATTTGGACAAACAAACATCATTCAAACATTTTCCCAACAACAATCCAAAATAAGAGTTAAACATGCCAACAAATTTTACATCATTTGTGTGACTGACTACTCTGACAGCTACTCTTTTACTTTTCCTCTTCCCCTTGGGAACCTTTGGGATAAGGGGATGAAGACTAACCCCTTCGTCAGGTTGATTTGATTTGGCTTCATATTGAGTCTGCTTCTCCTGAGGATTCTCTTTCACTTCCTCAGGTAGATTATTCATAGCTCCGCTGGTGAACTTATCAAAAGCAGAACTCAAACCGTCTACTTTGTCAGTGAGTAAGACAATCTTCGTTCCAAGCTCAACCAACTGCCCCTTCAATTCTGCCTCAAACGTGTTGAGTCGAGTGTCAACTACATCCTTCAACGCATCACATATGCGCTGCTCAAATTCAGGGGATAGACGAGCTTTCTTCAAACTACCCTCTTCAGGAGCTTCTAGCTCTCTCTTTAAGCCATGATAAGGCTCATCCTTCACCTCTTCCTTCAACTTCAAAGGAACCTTCTCCTTGAAGTTTGAGGGCAACACACCCTTAGATAGCCAGTGTCCTCTTTGCCAATGCCAAGGGTTAATTGAGAAATGTCCATACATTGCTTTCACAATGTTGACAATTCCCTCATCCTCCTCATCATCATCCCACCATGGGAACATCTCATCAAATGCTTTCTCGACAAAGCTGCATACTCTGGACTACAAACATAAAAATGAATAGAGGGAGATTAGAAAATATATTAACAGACACACATGTGTGAAGGAGATCAGATAATATAATAACAGACATACCTGCTTGAGGATGTCATTTCTGAGGTTTTTCCTCCCTCTTGATCCTTTGTAAGCTAGGAGAAGTGGCCTTGCTTCAATGGGGTCAATGGGGAAAGGATCTCCGACCTCTTTTGCAAACTCCAGTAGGGCAAAGTAAACCCAGGACTGCAACGCTTGGACAAATCCGCATATGTGATAAGTCCTGGAGATATCAGCAGCCTTCACCGAGGAAATCAGAATCTTGTAAGCTACCCTTCCCCAAGGGTATGCAGCAAACTTGTCCAGATCCATCACCAACCTAGCAAGGTTCACATTGATGCCCTGATGGTGAGGGTGAGCATCAATGCAGCTGGCAAGGATGGCTAGATACCCCAACCTCACTGATCTTCCGGATCCCATTGAGCACAGCGTGAACACGCTGATACCAAGGCTTCATAGCTTGGTCCAACAGCCACATCGACTCCAAGCTTTACCCAAAAATCCCTCAGCTCATCTGTGATCTCAGCCTCCGGCTCCGGAGTCATAAGGTTTTCAACATAATCGCAGTTGAGCCCAGTGATGTGTTCAAACTCGTTTAAAGAGAATCTCACTGGGACTTCACCAACTAGGCTCCAAATCTCATGCTTCTTGAAGCATACAAGTTGGAAATTGAGCATATAGTGGACCAGCCTTGATGCCCATGCGATCTGTTGCTCGTGGTACGTTAGGAAGACACCCAGAGGGGAAGTCCAAAGCCTCTCCCATTCACCACGAGTTAGTGCACCCTTGACAGCTATAAGAAGCTTAGGTGTTCCGTTGTAGTAGCCTATGCTTTTCTCAGCCTGCTGCTCAGCGTTTTTGGTGAAATGCCTGCGTGGAAACTCTGGCATATGGTGAATAGCCTCCTTCGATTCGTATTCAGCTATTTCACGCGAAAGAGCCATATTACAAACCTATGTCACGGAAGAAAAAACGGGAAGTTAGATGACTGTTAAGTGTACAGACTTCGCCGGTGAAGTCTTCATATAGACTTCCCTTATGAAGTCTCCAACAATCTAGTAAAAAGAGACAGACGAAGAGACTAAACTGAAATTTAATTTGATTAGCTGTACGAAAATGAAGATGAAGATGTGAATGAAGTCTGAGATTTCCAGAACTGCGAATAAAATAAAAGATTGGGTTTAGATACAGAAAAAAGAAGAAACAGTTCAGAGAAAGAGTAGAGAGAGTGTGTCGTCGTAGAGAGAGTGTCGTCGCATGGTGATTTTCCGGCGAGAAAGAGTGTCGTCGTAGAGTTTGGGGTTTTCCCGCAGGGAGGAAGAAAATCGATAACTTACGGCGAAAGAGGAGAAAGAGGATTAAGAGAGTCGGTGGCGTTTAGAGATTTCCGGTGACTTTTGGTGTTTCGGAGAAGGAAAAGAGTGATGAAGGTTTCTTAATTTTTTTACCAGATTAACTATTTTTTTAGTAGATGTAAATTTTTTTAACCTAAACGTCTTTTCAGTCTCCGAAATTTCTATCTTGACAGACTGTATATTTTTTAAATTTTTTTGAAATTAGATAATATCGGTTACTTACATACGAAGATAATATCGGTTTCTTGAATGTCATATGTTAAAAGAATATTCTTTAAAGTTAGTTCCCGAAATCTCCAAAAATTGAACTCTATAATTAATATAATCTATATTCCATTAACCACAATATCCGATTAAAAAACAGGATTTTTATCTAAACTTGAATTACCATTTAAACCTTCATAAATAATTTGATAAAGGTTAGAAAATCTGATTTAATAGATTTTTGATAAATTTCCTAAATTCAAACCAACTTGTGATATTTATTATGTATATTAATACTAAATTATCTTTATTGAAGACGTTAATCATAACTGTATTAAAATGCTATTTTCGTAATTACTTTCAAAAACTGTAGTCCCGAGAACTTTTAAAATGCTATTTTTGCAAATATGTTTTTTTTTACCAATTTTTATTCACAGAAACGGATTGTAAAATAGAGATTTCAAAATCATACATTTGCGGATCTAAGAAACAAGTTCCAAAATCAACGCATTTGTATTTATGTTTTATTTTATATTGTCATATTGTCATATTTATCAAATTAAACACATAATTCATTGCTATTTTATCGAAGGTCTAACCAAATTAAACACATAATTCATCGTTCCTAAATACAAAGTTTCTGATCTGTTTTTGACAGGAACAAAACTCTGGAGTCAACAAAGGCTATATAAGTGGTTTAAGTCGGAAGATGTCCATGAAATTATGAAGATTAGACCTTTTACAACAGTGAGTGATTCCCCTTACTGGATATACAATAACACTGGGATATATTCGGTTAAGTCTGGATATCACAAGCTGAGGGACAATGCACAACTCAGTGATATGAATGAGACTGAGGTAGTAGAGAAGCAAAAACTTTTTAAGAAAGTCTGGTGTTTAAAATTTCCTCCAAAGCAATGTTTTCACGCCCGATCCGGACCGCTCGGTCAAACCGGTTCACTCGCGACCCAATCACTTCCCCGGTTTGGGTATAGTGCCAATATCCGGCAATTTAAAAACCGCAAAAACCCGCAAAAAACCGCCAAAAACCCGGAACCCAATGACCCGGTTGAACCGACCGAGTTACGGTTTAGTAAAATTCTTATGATTTTGAAATAATATATAGGGTTTTGGACTTTCATATGATCCTGTTGACTACGAATCTATTGATAAGACAGAGTTTTGGATCATTGAAAAAGAAAAAACAGGTGAATATGATGAATTAAAGAATGCTCTCGCTGTGTACTATCTCAAAGTTCACACCCTGAAAAGTCTAATTGTATTTTTTAATTGTTGATTAAATTTTCTTTTAGTGGTATATAATACATTGACTAAACTATGTAATATTTTTTTTGTAGATTTTGATGAAGACTTTACTATACCGTCCGAAGAGAATGAAGGGAACCAATCTACAGGGACAACCAAGATTGGTTGTCGTGAATTAGTGATGTTAAATAGTTTATTTTCGTCATTCTTGATCTCTTACTATCTTAGTGTTTACTCCGATTTTTTTTTAGATTCCAAAATTTCAGTCACTTTTATTGTTAGACTTCATATTTTACTACACTTGATAAAATTATTTTATTTTTATAAAATTATATAATCTCTAAACTAATGAATCAGTTGACCCGTGGTCGGACCCGGTCGACCCAATGACCCGGTGACTCGGGAGATATTCCGATTCGCTTTCCGGGTCGGTTTTAAAAACATTGCTCCAAAGATTAAAATATTTTGGTGGAGAGTATTACATAACAGCTTACCTGTCTTAACGCAGCTGAATAAGAGAGGACTAAAACAAATGGATACAAGCTGTTATATATATGGTGAAGAGGAGGAAACTGTAAATCACCTATTATTTCAATGTCTAGTTACCTAGGAGATATGGGATTTAGCCCCTACTAATAACTTCACAAGCCAAGGGTTAGATTCCCATAACCTCAATACTAATTTACAGTATTTTCTGAACTCATCATAACCTCAATACTAGTTTAGCTTGCTTCCTTTCTTAGGATGGTTTATATGGAAAGCAAGAAACAAATTTTTTTGAGAATATTCCAGAAAGTATAGTTCATACTATTAGAAATGCAATTATCAGCTTAAATTAGTGGAAATATGCTTCTGATATGGATCAACCAGATGGGCAAGAAGTTATGGATCATAGAATATATGATGATATGCAGCCTGTTCCATATGGCGTGAGGAGCTTAGCATAGACGAGATCAACCGAGTAAGCTTAGTACTTATATCTGCTAAGGATATAGTTAATATGAGTAGGCAAAAACATTATCATTTTGATTATGTACCACGAACTCTATTTAAGGATGTCGATAATCAGGCCAAGATAGCTAGATTATCTAGTAGCTCTCTATTTAAGGATGTCGATAATCAAGCCAAGATAGCTAGATTATCTAGTAGCTCTTATATCATCTAAAAGAACTAAAGTATATTAATGAAATGGTTGACAAAAAAAAAAAAACACATAAGTCATTGTACTTGTGACAAAACTAAAAAAAAAAAGACTATTGTACATGACGCAGCTTTTAACCAATATTAAATTCAAGAGACTCCGCAAAAATGAAACAAAACAACCATTAAAAATTTAAAATGGCTCCACCAAGAATCTTCTACGACATAATAGTTAAAATTATTTCCGTACTCCACGTACATTTCAACAGTGGATAGATTACAAAAGTGAGAATCAACGGTCAGAATAAATTAAAAAAAAAGGCTGGAAACAAAGAGAAGCCAAAATAGTGAAATACGTCTCTTCATCAATCTCATGGTTTAAGGGCAAAAAAGAGAAGGCTTTTTTTTTTTGGGAAATCAAGAAACAAAGACTAAAAAAACGTAAAAAAGCTTTCTTTGATCATTCAATACTCATCATCATCAGGGTCCTTGTGTTCTCTGAGTCAAGTAAGATTATTTTCGGCGATTTGGGGTTTGATTTGGGGTTTCTCATTCTTAACCTGGGTTTTAGTCTAAACTTTGAATTAAGAACTGGATTAGTTGATGAGTTAGGTTTGATTTTGTGTTATTTGATTTCAAAGTTCATATGGTTTCTCTGAAATTTGATTTGAAGTAATGAGTAAAGTTATCATATTTACCTTACTCTTCCATTTATTCTTTTGAATTTCGTGTGTTTTCTAAAAAAAGTTCTGATTTTGTATGTTCATTTTGTGTTATGACCTAAAGAAGAGAGGTCTATGTTAAAACCCAGATATTAGAATTGTACAGTTTCAATTTTAATGAATTTGATTCAGAGTTTGTTTCACTAATTGAAAGATTCTTCTGATTGTGTACTTTGAGTTTTTCAATACTGATGGAGTTATTTATGTTCATGGTGGCTCCTTCTTTTACACGTCTCTATGGTTTCATCAAAAGCCATATTTAACTTTGCCAAAGTGGACGTAAATTTCATTCCTTGAGTATTGATTCCATATCTTATGTAATGTCCTTTCACTATCTACATGTAGATGCTCCCCATGTTCCTTTTTTATTGTTTCATAGCTGCAACAGGTTTAGTTTCTTGATAAAAGCACACCTCTTTTTCATCTTTTTCTTCTTGTTTCTTTTATCTCTCATTTTTGGTGTATTTGTTGATGATTAGAGGAGAATTGAAGAAAGGGGTAGAGAAAATGTGGAAGAGAAGCGATAGAGAGCTAAGAGTTTTTGATCTGAAGGAGAACAAAAAAAATTTAGGAATATTCCCGAGTTATTGTTTTTGACTGGGGGAAAAAGATACCATCGGGTTTATGGGAAGGGAATTGATTCAATGGTTCATCTCCTCTGTATAAAGTTATATTCTGTATATAACTTGCTTATTGTGAGTCTCATATCTTGTTGTTTTTGATGCACCAAAGTTTCCCTCATTGCAAAGCTATTTGCCTTCTTAATTAGGATACTATGACTCTGGCTAACGATTTCGGATATTCAACTGCTCTGTCTTCAACTTTTTCAGCTCTTCATACTACTGTAGACGACAGATACCGCAAGTTGCCTAACTCTTTCTGGGTTTCGTCAGGGCAGGAACTGATGAATAACCCAGTACCCTGTCAGGCGGTCTCTGGTGGCAATTCTGGTGGGTATTTGTTTTCTTCTTCACCTGGATTCTGCAATGTTTCAGCTGTCTCGCCTCATGGAAGAAACTCCCAAACCCCGCCACCTGTTTCTACCACGTCGAGAGAAAAATTCGTTTTGCAGGATCGCCCTTTGGAAGCTCAATCCCTCTCTTTGATTAATCATCACCCTCAAGAGTACACAGATCCGTTTCAGGAGTTCTTTGATTTCTCTGATCATGTTGCTGTTCCGAATTTACAAGCAGAGAGTAAAGGAGTAAGGGTGGACTCATTCGTGGAACTTCATAAGAAAAGCGAATGGCAAGATTGGGCAGATCAGCTCATATCTGTTGCCGATGGTTCGGAGCCAAATTGGTCTGAACTTCTTGGAGAACCATGTTCCCACAATCCAAATTCAAAGGTTCAGTTTCTCTAGCCATATATGATCTCTATTTTTTTCTATATGTTATTCTAAATTCTAATCAACCTTTGCATGATTTGTAACAGATAGTGACACCGTTTTCAGATGTACTAAGGCAAGAGATAAAAGCTAACCAGCAGCATCAGATGGTTTCATCAGAGGAGCAGCTCGGTAGCAGAAACTCATCATCTAGCGTAGTAACATCTAAACAACGCATGCATTGGACACCAGAACTTCACGAGGCTTTTGTTGAAGCTGTTAATCAGCTGGGTGGTAGTGATCGTGCGTATGCTTTCTTCTTCTCTTGTTCCTGTAAATAATATCTCAAGGCTGTTAACTGTAAAACAGTGGAAGTAATTTCTCTTGACTTCTATAATTTTCACTATAGGAGCCACGCCTAAGGCTGTTTTGAAGCTCTTGAATAACCCTGGCTTGACTATTTATCATGTGAAAAGCCATTTGCAGGTTTGTTCTTATTTATATATTTTTATTTTATTATACATCTTATGCTGTTTCTCTGCTAAGCTTAGCCCATTTCTCGTTGTTAACCATTTATATGTTCTACAGAAATACAGAACGGCAAGGTATAAACCAGAGACTTCGGAAGTTACAGGTGAGGACTTCGGGGCTGATTGGTTTGCACTTTTATTTTTAGACTTTAAAAAAATAAAAGTGTACCAAAAACTTTTCGGACTGTGACTTTTAAAAAAACTAAAAGTCCTAAATAGTTGGCTTTTAAAAAAAGTGAACGTAACAAGAGCAAATAGAACAAAATGGACTGTGAAAAAAATTAAAAGACTTTTAAGGCTGTTAAATAATTAAAGTGTAATTGGTAAAAAACAGACTTTAAAAACTTTAAAATGTAGTAAAAGCCTCTACAATCTCCACCAATCAGCCCCTTCATATACATTTAACATAATACTTCTGCACTTTTGCTGAGCTATAAACCACATAAGCCTCTAAAGAAATAGTCACTCTCTAGAAAAGGCTTAAAGTAGCTAAGGCAAACATATTACGAAGACACATCTTTGTAAAAATTTTGTTTCTTTCCTTCACAGGAGAACCTCAAGAGAAGAAGATGACATCTATTGAAGATATCAAATCTCTTGACATGAAAACGTAAGAAATTTGAGTTTCGTGACTGCAAAACAAACCAAAAATATTTTCTAAGTATTGTTCAGAATTTTAATCCAAATAGGGTTAAATAGTTATGTGTTAGTTAACTTTGTTACTAATTCGTTTCCAGGAGTGTTGAAATCACACAAGCTCTACGGTTACAGATGGAAGTTCAGAAACGTCTCCATGAGCAGCTCGAGGTAACCGCTAAAAATAAACCCTTCTTTGCCTGATTTCTAGGTTTCAAGAGGAATCGGCGTAGATATCATGATTATTGTCTGATGTTGTTTACGTAATATGCTAGATCCAACGGACGCTGCAGTTACAGATTGAAAAACAAGGCCAATACCTACAAATGATGTTCGAGAAACAACAAAAGATACAAGAGAACACGAGCTCTTCCTCCGAAGCTTCACCAAAGCAATGCAGCACCACTGCAGAAGTCGAATTTTGTCTTAACACACGAACAGTGGACCAAACTGAATCTCCTTCAGCATCAAGAAAACGTGTCAGAGAAGATTAAAACATTTTTACGGTTGGCTGAAACATGTTTATTGGGAATTAATTGTGGAAACCCAGAGATGGAACAACTCTATTTGTGGATTTTACCACATTTTTTGATATTTACGGTTGTGTGCCATCAATCCCAAAATCGACTTGTCTCGCAAACCAAACCCTATTTGTGGATTTTACCACTTCTTTCCCCTTCTTTGAAAGCTTCTACTGTTTGTTCTTCTTTCCGTTCATGGCGAAGACAAGATCAACCGGCGATGAGGTGATTTAGAAACCGGCGAACCCTCAGGTACTACCTTCGCCGAACTATGTAATTGCGCAAGCCGCTGGTTTGCTTCGCCGGTTTATATTGTGGCCATATTTCTCATCTCTCAGTTCAAAAAAGGGGCTACAAAGAAGAAGAACCTGGAAGAATAACTTTGAAGAAGAACACTTTGAAATTTGCAAGTGTTAATCTTGGGTTAGGCTACGAAGAAGAACCTTGACTTGAATCAATTTAGGTTACAGAGAAAACTCTTGAATTGAATTTACCAATTAGTCTGGCAACTAGTTAATTTGTGATTTAGTTAGCTAAGCCTAAATCTGGATGATCACAGTGGAGTGTAATGGTTTGCTCTAGGATATATCTCTTTGGAGATTACATATTCTTTGCACAAGCATATAGTCTTCGTCTGCTATCTCTGATTTTTAGCCTTGTTCACAAATTATGTTTTGGTGTTTCAGGTACCATCCTAATTTGACTGCAAACGACCCAACTGCAGCTGACATATTTAAGGAGGTCACGTTTTCTTACAACATCTTGTCTGATCCGGAGAAGCGCTGCCATCAGCAGGTTTTGAGGTGAGATATACTCTAACCTCTACATGAGGCAGGAGTTTAGTTGTTTGAACTTATGTGTTATTATAGATATCATGCTATTAATTGAGGTTAAGTTGCTGTTATGCGTTAAGAATTTGCCCAAACATGTGAAGGAGGATCGACTTTGAGATATATTTTCACAGAAAGGATAAATCACAGACGCGAAATTGATGCGGTCCATGTATACTTCTACTGTATCCAAAATCCAGTGTTTTCACGACTAATTTTGTGCTTTTATTGATTGATTTAAGTTGAATCTATCTCTTCTTTGCTTTGCAGCAACGGTAAGAGTAGACAATTTGCTTTTATTGGATTTTGTAATGCTGAAGAAGCTCAAGAAGCTATCAAGTATTTCAACAAGTCTTTTCTTGATACTTCTCGAATATATGTTGAAGTTAAAAATTTGAGACTCTGTTTTCACTTGTGTACTAATTGAATCTAAAATTTAGATTTAAACTTTGGCTTATAGATTGCTCATAAAGTCGGAGATGAGAATGCTCCTCGTCCATGGTGTCGTTTTTCACCTGAAGAAAGGAGGGGAAGCTAATGAAGCTTTCTTTAGCGGAAGACAACAAAAGATTCTTTGGACTCACTTTTCCATTACTGATATCTTGTTTCTTGGGTGTGATTGCTATACCAGACATTTAGTACTTCTTCCAGTTCTTAGGATTAACTTCTACAGTCTCTATAGCATTCATCTTTCCAGCTGCAATTGTCCTAAGGTATGTAACCCTTCTTAATTAATTATTCTTCTGTATTTCTGAATGAATCAACTTTAAATCTTATCAGTTATTTTGGTGTTTTTTGAAAATTGGCAGGAATGTAAATGGTTTCTCGACTTCAAAAGAGAAGATTATAGCTTTATTAATGCTTGTTCTTGCTGTTGCCACAAGCATCATCGCCATTTCAACAAATATATACACTTTCACACCAACAGAAGAAACATGAAAAGCTTTGAACATTCTCTTCATGAATTTTTAGATGGTAGAGCTTGTGTTGCATTTTTTCATATCTATGGCCCTGTTCGTTTGCTCATCTGACATTTCCATCCAGATGATTCATCTAAATGTTTCATCCAGATGTTTCATCTTTGTTCGTTTCAATTTTTGGATATTCATTTGAATGGAACATCTGGATGAAACTTTGTTTGTATGATTCATTTTTATAAATATGCATCTCCATCTAGATGAATTTAATAAGAAAATGACTAAAATACCCATACTTTGATCTAATCATAATCTTAAATATATTGATTTAATTATTGATTAAAATAAGGGAAGATAACTAGAATAACATATATTAATTGGCATAGAACTAGACTAACATATATTTACTGGGAAGAAAAAAAGCCATTTTTGTGCCCATTTGGCTTTTATTTGTCTTTGTTAAGAAAAACGTTATTACGACACTGCCATTACAAAATTATTTCCACGTAAGCAAAATTTTGAGTTATTTACAGAAATGCCACCGCGTATTTCAGATTAAGTCTGCGGACCTTTGTTGCAGACTTGTTATGCAGACTTAATATTTAAGTATGCGCACACTTGTTATGCAGACTTAATAAAATCTGCGAATATCTGCAGACTTAATATGCAGATTTGTTTTCAATGTTGCAGACTTATTAAGTCTGCGCACATCTGCAGACTTATTATGCGTGTTGCAGACTTTTCGACGTAGACTTAATGTGCTTTGTTGCAGACTTATTTACAATTAATAAGTCTGACAGACTTATTAAGTCTGTGCAGACTTATTTTGATTGCAGACTTATTACGCAGATTTATTGCCTTTGTCGCAGACTTAATTGCATTTGCAGACTTATTATGCAGACTTAATAAAAATCTGCAGCTGTTTGTTGCAGACTTAAATGCTTTGTTGCAGACTTTTGGAAAATCTGCGACACAATGACTAAATCTGCGACACCTAAAGGTCTGACTAAATAACATCGTTTGTCGTAGATTTATTTACAATGTCACAGATTTGAAGCTCAACGTCGCAGACTTATTTTGAAATTGCCTACGTGGCATTAAAAACTGCAGCTTATTAAACTGTGTTGCAGACTTGTATTCTGACTAGAATAACACGGTTTGTTCGCAGACTTGTTATGGCAGACTTATTTGAATAGATGTTTGCAGACATAACAAATTTGTTTGTTCCTAGACTTTCGTTGCAGACTTATTTTCTGTTGTGTTGCAGACTTATTTCATCTTCGGGATGTTCCTAATAAGTCCCTAATAAGTAACAAATTTACGAAAATGCCACTGCACCATTAGGGTTATGTACGACGGCCGTTCTACAT
Source organism: Crucihimalaya himalaica (assembly GCA_004349715.1). Classification (NCBI taxonomy): domain Eukaryota; kingdom Viridiplantae; phylum Streptophyta; class Magnoliopsida; order Brassicales; family Brassicaceae; genus Crucihimalaya; species Crucihimalaya himalaica. Next base: position 114,094 of record SMJT01000069.1, read on the forward strand.
TGTCACCGATAATCTATCTCCGACATTCTCAAATTTAAAAACTTATCTATCTCTGCCGATCCCGTTGTCTGTCGCGTCGCCGCCCCGATTCCCGTTGTCTATCCGTCCGTCGCCGATCTCGTTCTCCATCGTCGCCGCCAATCACCGATAATGTTGCAAAATTATATTGGTTTGGGGTAATTGGAGATTTTGAGAAAGAGTAGATGGATTTTTATTGTCGGATAGTAGTAGAGGTTCTCGAGTTCTTGGAACTAATGCTGGAACTTCGTTCGACGAATTCATATAAATGGTGTACGAGGTTTATGATGTTGATAAGAATAAGTATGAAGTTGAATTGAGCTACATGTTTCCGAAGAAGAATATTGGTCAGTTACTAGTAGACACTCCTCCTGTCTTTGTTGTAATACGAGACAATTGCAAGGTTTCTTTGAACAATTCAAATCAGATACGTTGCGGCTATGTGTATCAGATAAAGAGGTATCATTGGAGTTTAAGGACGCTCAGAAGCATGACGATGGTGAAAGACAATCGTCTCGAGAAGGTAGACCATCGCCAAAGCGAGCAAAAATAAACGTTGGATTTGATGGTAATGAAAAAAGAGAAAGGGATGCTAGTTCTCGGTGATGAGGATGAGGACGACGAGGACCAATACAAGTTTGATTGTTGCGAGGATCCGGATGGTGCTAGTTCTGGTGATGAGGATTACTGTCTATATGGAAAGCTTCGTGAGGAGGAAGAGAAGGAAGAGAAAGCAATAGTGCCACACAAAAAAGGGAACAAAAGGAATGATAACAAGGTTGATGAAGATTACCGGAATATCGAATTGACTTCGTTGGATATATCGGTCGGACAAATGATGATAACAAAGACGCATTGGAAGATGAGGTTGAAGATTCTTTCTGTTGCGCAGAAGTTTGATTTAAACGTTGATTATTTCAACGCCAAACTTATTAATTGTACGATGTTTGGATAGAAGGATGCACATGGAGAGTCCGAGCTACTACAATTGGAGATTTTCCATGTTTTTTATTAAAAGTATACGTTAAAGAACATACATGTTCTGCTCATAGCACCGTGGAGCCCGTTGTCGCCAGCTACACACGAGATTTTGGGACAAATGTTAACAAGGATTTTCTGTGGTGGTATTGGTTCGAAAGTGTTACCTAAGTTCATGTTGCAGATGCTCTGAACAGACGCGATATGGTATTTAAGGTGGGCTGTAACATCTGGGTTGTCCCCACACTTGTTTTGTTTATGGCAACTTGTTTTGTTTGTGTCACACCTAATATCTTAATTGTCGCAGACTTAATCTGTTTCAGTTACAGCTTTGTTGTTATCCTGTTCGCAGTTTTGTTTTTGAAGCAGATTGCTAATTCCTTTGCCGCAGACTTATTATTTATGAATGTGACGATGGAATACTGGAAAGCTTATCGAGCCTTTAAAAGCATGCACGACTTTTGGCAATGGTTCACAAGAGAGTGGATATGAGCAAATAACCTTCGTTCATTTATACTTGATACGAAAGAGCTTAATCCTCGGTAACTTATACGTGTCCTTGAAGTCGATGCAGAAGATCAAGATTCAAGTATTTGTTCATTCTCATTTGGTGCAAACATACAACGGCTTTCAGGTATCTGCGCCAAAGTTTGTTGTTGTTGATGGGACATATCTCCGAGGGAAATTAAAGGAACACTCCTTCTCGCAACATGTCAGGATGGGAACTTTTAATATTTTCCCCATAGCATTTGCTCGTAGTTGAACACGGAGAATGATGCATCATGGAATGCGTTCTTTATACAGCCTTAGTTGTGTGATTTCCAGATGATGTTAGGTCTCTCCATAATTTCTGACAAGGCATTAGATCGATATCGAAGGCCATTAAAAAGGTGCTGTATCCGAAATTGCGCAGTCGTGGTATAATGTACATATCATATGTACAAGCACATGATAATGAAAGTTTAAAGGACGTGATGCGTTTTATGTTTGGTTAAAAAAGCAGCAAACGCCATATAAGATAGCAAGTTTCAATGCTTTATCAATTCGATGAAGACATCAATCCATGCACTTCACTCTTATTTGCAGAAGGTCTGATGTTGAAGGTGGAGTCGTTGCTCATTTTCCAGGACACAGGTAAAACATTTAACTTCCAACATAGCAGAGATCAATAAATAGAGTGCTCTCAGATTAGCTTGGAAACCTTGCCCATTTCTAAGCTCTTAGACGCCATACGGTCCATGTTAACAAGATGCGTTCTCTCTCGCGGCAGAGCGTGAAGCAGGCCAAATGACTGCAACACTCACACTGATGCTGCCGGAGAATTTACTAGAGGTAAGGTCTGCCGACCAATATAACTAAGTCTGCCGACATACGTAATAAGTCTTGCAACATACGTAACGGATCAAAATTGTCACGGTGATCAATTTCCGCTTCTTCCCCTTCTTTTTCAACACTGTACGGATCACAATTTAGTCCTGACAGCTCTGCAAATTCATGCAATGAAAACCTCAGAGGTTTCTCTCCAATTAAACACCAAATCTCACTTTTGCTAACAATTTTCAACTGATGTGCGAGGAAGTAGTGAACTGTCTTCCCATGCCAACAAAAATTACTCTCTGCTAACAAAATAAGAACACCAAGAGCTGAATTCTTTAGGTACTCCCATACTTTATCGCCAACACTCTTTCGGACATCTCTCACAATTGACAAAGAACATCCATGATTTATACTTTTATTTTGCTGTGGTACAACCTCATACATCCGCGGAGGATATTCTCTTTTCTCATTAGAATCCATACCTATACACAAAAAATGAAACACGTCAATAAATGAAACAAGTCTGCAATAAAATAACAAGTCTGCAACATATGAAATGTAACAAGTCTGCATACAATAAGTCTTCGACAAATAAAACAAGTCGGCACCAAATACCAACAAATACCAACAAGTCTGCAATAAATGAGCAAATCTGCAACACACCAACAAATATTAATAAGTTTGCGAAAAAGAACAAATCTGCAACAATACAATCAAATCTGAACAAATACCAATAAGTCTGCAACAAATCAACAAATCTGCAACACATCAACAAGTCTGCAACATATCAATAAATCTGCAACACACCAACAAATATTAACAAGTCTGCGAAAAAGGAATAAATCTGCAACAATACAATCAAATCTGTAACAAATACCAACAAGTCTGCAACAAATGAACAAATCTGCAATATCAACAAATCTGCAACAATACAAACAAATCTGCAACACATAAACAAATATGCAACACATCAACAAGTCTGGAACATATCAACAAATCTGCAACACATAAACAAATCTGCAACACATCAACAAGTCTGCAACATATCAACAAATCTGCAACACATCAACAAATCTGCAACACATCAACAATCTACAATATCAACAAGTCTGGGAAAAAGGAAAACAAATCTGCAATAATACAAACAAATCTGCAACAATACAAACAAATCTGCAACAATACCAACAAATCTGCAACAATACCAACAAATCTGCAACAATACCAACAAATCTGTAAAAATTCACGGCAAAATCTACGGTGAAATCATAATACTAAAGCGTAAGAACGAGACAAATAATACCGGAATCTGGGTTTTAGGGTTCTTTACGGCGGTGAAGATAGATAAGATGAAAGAGAAGTGGCTAGGTTTTAGGGTTTCTTGACGGCGGCGATAAAAGAGAAGATGACGACGACGAGAGGATGACGACGACGACGAGAGGATGACGACGACGACGAGAAGATGACGACGACGACGAGAGGATGACGATGAAGAACACGACGGCGGCGTAAGAACACGATGAAGATGACGACAACGAGAGGATGACGTCAACGAACGTGAAGCCAACAGTGAAGATGACAACGGCGAGGAGGACAAACACAATGACGGCGATGATGAGGAAGATGAAGAAGATGACGACGGCGAGGATGACGAACACAATAACGGTGACGACGAGGATGCGAAAAACCGGTGAATTTTTTTGAAAAGAACAGTTTTTTGTGTTTTTAGGGAAGAGAGGGAAAATGAGGAAGTTAAAACAAAAGTTTTGGTTTTTCGTTTTTTTTGTTTTAAAATCAAAATTTTTTTTTTTTGAGAAAAATAAATCAAAATGGCATTTGTGTAAAATAAGTAACTCAAATTGGGTTTTCTGTCTTCTTACAAAAGAGTTGTGTTATTCTAGTAAAGTCAGTTCTAAGGGTGTTATTCTAGTATTAGCTGAAAGATTAATGTTATTCTAGGTAATAAACTCTTAAAATATAATAAAAATTAAAAAAATTATGTTTTTCTGCCAAACTATAAAATCACGTAATAACGTTTCTCGCCAAAACCGCAAAATCATAGAATCAGGTTTCTTCCGCCATAAAATCATGATTTTCCCGCCAAAATCGTGATTTGACGGTTTTGGCCGGAAAAATCCTAATTCTCCGATTTTTGGCAGAAAATTGCATTTTCCAATTTTGATTTTGGCGAAAAATCAATTTTTTCCAATTTTTCAGCCAAAACCGTAAAATCGCAGAATTAAGTTTTTGGCTGAAAATTTGCGTTTTCCGATTTTGATTTTGGCGGGAAAACACATATCTCCAATTTTTCCGCCAAAACCGCAAAATCACGGAATTAGGTTTTTGGCGGGAAAATTGTGTTTTCCGATTTCTCGGTTTTGACGGGAAACATAGTTTTGAATAATTCGACAAAAAAATTTTGTTTTGATGGAATTACAATATTTTAGGATTTTGGTTAAAAAAACATAATTCCGAGATTTTACGGAAAATATTAGTCCGTGATTTTACGGTTTTAGAAAAAAACATTAGAGCAATATTGTGATTTTTTAAATAAATATATGAAATCTATATATATTTTATATTATTTGAGTTATAATTGTAAATGAGGGTATTTTAGACATTACAAAATTTTGGAGAGTCATCTCCATCCAAATGGTCCAATTTGGTTCATCTAACTCATTTTAAAATTTTTGCCTAAATTTTTCAAACTCATCTAGATGAACCATTTGAATGGTTGTCATTTTTAACACTAAACGAACAGTAATTTCCATCTCCATCTAGATGGGTCATTTGGATGAGAAAACAAACAGAGCCTATGTAAAATAGGTTTGTAAGAAGTGTAATGTAATAGCAACTTCAAGAAAAATGTTTGTATTTGGAAAAACAATAATCAAAGAAACAAGATCTTTCTTCAATATTACTCCACAACGAATGGGCCTTCAATTTTTTATTGGGCCGAGCTGATAGGATTGCCAATCCTATCTCCAACAATAGCCCCCCAGCTCGTGGTGCGATGGATTGCGAGCAGGCCGAGGTTCATAGGTTTCAGCCCGGCGTACGTTTATGTAAAGGTAAGCAGTCTTGTAAGGGCATTTAATCCCAATTAATGAGTGAGCACATGAGCAAAAACGTCGTGCCTCGCGTCCGCGCGTGAGGTTCACCGCAGGCGTAATCATTAGCTTTTTTTTATTGGTTCCTGCGCCATAGCCACGTGTCGGATCCCTATGGAGCATTTAATTAGGTTAGCTTGGTTTCCCGTATTGCGTCGCCACGTGTCATCTTCTTGTGGTGAAACAAACTCGAGTCTCGAGGTCGCAATTATAAAAACTCTCTTCACCTTCTCTCCTTTCACTTTTGCAAACAATCTTCTCCGATTTCTCTTATCTTTCTCAGCCGCGATTCCGTTCGTCTCTCTTTACTCTCTCCACCGCGATCTTGTTTCATCTCCTTTGATTTTCTTAACCGAAATCTTTCTTTGCGAAGTTTCCTTCCTTGATTTCGGATCTCCCTACTGCCGATCTAGAACCTTCTTTTTTCGGCGATCTCGGGACCTTGAACAGGTGCGTCGTCTCTTCTCGTCTTATTTCTTCATTTTTTCTTTCGCCGGGGCTCTCCGAGACCATTCGCTTTGCCAATCTGCCTTCTCCTTCCTTCGGTGATCATGTCTGACTTGTTTGACGGAATACGGGCCGAATCGAGCTCCAACTCCGAGTCTGCCGGGCGATTCGGGGGTTCATCGGACTCTGAGGCCATGTCTCCTGCTCCAGCGGTAACAATGTTCGACGAAGAAGATGAGGAGGATGTTATTCCACTGGCTCGTCGTAAGGTAGACCGAGCTGGTATCACGGGGATTCCTACGTCTGCGTCAAACCCTGCCGTTCGACAGAGAGCAGACCATGGCGCGGAGGCTGTTACGTCTATGCCGAATCCTACTGTTTGCCAAAGAGCGGACCGAGCTAGCGGCGCAGGGGCTTCTACCTCGGCGCCAAATCCCATTGCCAGTCAAAAAACATCTACGCTGACTCCCACTGCTACTCCCGCGGCTGGGATGGTCAGGATAGTAAGTCGTGGTCAAGGCTGGGGTGGACAGCACAGGGCGGCTACTGCCCAGAGGGTTCCAAGGGCTCCGAAGGCCAAGAAACTTTCGTTCCGAGAGGGGGGCTTTCAGACGTGGACGAAGTGGGAATCCCTAAATCCGATGAAGGAAATGTTCCCCGCATGTGAGTTCCGGGTCCCTAGGTCAGGAGATCAGCCTTGGTCCCCTCCTCGGGGTTTCGTATGCTTATACGAGAGCTTCTTCACGAGGCTACATCTTTAATTCCCCCTTCCCGAGGTGTTCGTACAATATTGCCGAGCTCGAGATTTGGCGTTCTCTCAGGTCTGCCCGACCACCGTGCAAAACATGATATCTTCTTACGTGCTTGCTGCTGAGCACGGGATCGAGTTGACCGATCAGCTATTCGAGTCGCTGACGACTCATAAGAAGAATGTCGGGTACCCGGGGACCATCTACGCTGCATTCAACCTCAGATCGAAGATCTTGATAGGGAAACCCAGTATGATTGACGACTGGTAGATGCGCTATTTCTTCGTGAAGATCGGTAGTGAGTCCGGTCTGAATACGGGAGACAACCATCGAACTGTGTGGAACCATAAGCCCGGTAGAGCCCCGCTTGTTTAGGTCGGTTTTAATCAAATTCCACTTCCGATTACTAACCCTTTATTTTCTCTTTTCAGCGAAGCATAGGACTATCTCTCGTCTGCCGGACGAGTTCGTAGCGGCGCTCAGCACTCTTCAGTCTGAGAAGGTCTCTTGGAAGGAAGTCTCCGAGGAAAGAGTCCGCAAAGCTCGGGAAGACGTTGCATCTGGTAAGCTCGTGTTCGTATCTCCTCGTTTTCCTTTAAGAGTTTACTCGATCTTCTTCTTTTTTATTTACTCATCCTCTCTCTTTCAGGGCGACTTTTGAAGATGTGGTAAAACATCCCTGACTACGCCGAAAAGCTGGCGGCATCTCCCCCGATGGCTCGGGAAGATCCTAAAGTTCGGGATGAAGCTGATGCCGCCGATCTCGGAGACGAGGACCTCCCCACCGCGGCTGAGACGATCTCGAGTCCAACATGTCCTACGCAGAGTCCTCTGGTTGAAGGGTTTATACCGACTCTGGGCTTCGTGGAGATCGATCCTTCCGAGGAGGTTGGGACCAGAGCTGATGAGGTCGAGACTGCAGCTGAGGAACAGGCTCCTAACGTTGCTGAGGGGCCGTCTACTGAAGAAACGGCTCCTATCGCTGCTGAGCGGGCTGAAAAGGATCAAGCTCGTAGGGAGAAGGCTACAGCAAAGAGGTCAAAGAGGAGCTCGAGGGAACGCTCCTCCAAAAGGCAGAAGACCGCTTGCGGAAGCGCGGGAGATCAAACCGCCAGTGTGGGTAAGGATGACCTGCCAGATCATGGCTTCTCTTTCTGTTACTCTCGATCTTCGACGGCCATTTTTTAGGGTGCGCCGGACTGCGCCGAGCTAGTGAGGGCGATTGCTCATACCGCAGGGCCTGTTCCACGGGTTAGTGAGATGGCGGCGCCGAAGTCGTTTGTTCGTGCGTCTCATTCCTTCGTACAGGTAAGCGTGGGATAATATTTTTCCTTCTTCGGATATAACTCTCGATGAACTTTCCCTTAACTTCTGTCTTCTGTGATTCTCAGATGGGGAAAGCGCTTGCCAACCTGGCTCGGGAGTGCGACACGCAGGTCAAGATTGCGAAGAAAGAGGTAGAGAGCTTTGCGACGGGGGTTGGGGTTAAGGCAGCCGAGCTCGACAAAGAGCGAAAGAAGACCGCCGAGTTGGTCGCTGAGCGGAACGAGCTTTTGCATCGGGAGGCCGACCTGGAAGCTGAGCTTGCTAAGGTTCGCTCCAATATGGTTGAGGAGCAGGATGAGAGCAGGGCCCAGGTGGCTCATCTAGAAGCCGAGCTCAAGAAGAGCAAGTCTGAGGCAGTCATTGCACGCGCAGAGTGCGATGTTCTTGAGGCAGAGAGTCTCCGTCAAAAGGAGAAAGGGGACCTCCTCGCGAAGGAAAAGGAGGAGGTTGCTAAACGCTTCAGGGCGCAAAAAGATAGGTGCGCTGCTCAGCTGTGTCTAGTTCGAGACAATTTGGAGGCCTGTAAGAAGCTTGAACGTCCCAAGGCGCTCTTCACTCTAGCGCGGGGCCTGCGGCGATGCCTCGAGACTCTTCGGGACAAGGAAGGGATCGCTGTTCCGGATGGGCTGTTGGCTAAGGTTTTGGAGGACAAAGCCAAGTAGGAGGCCGAGCTCAAGGCTAGCTCTATCACCGACCTTCTTCCTTTGGATTTCGAAGTGTCCGAAGATGCCGCCCTGATGTGACGCCAGGTCGGTCGCTATCGTCCGTATTGCAGTCCGTATGGGACTGATTTTCGGATGTTCACGTCAGAGGATGCGGCCGAGGTGCGGGCGTCAGGGTTGTCTCCCTTTTTGTAGTGGGTCGAGCTATTTTGGCTTTTGTTGTTGTTGTTGTTTTTTTTTTTTTTTTACTTTGATGTAGTAGATCGGTAGGTCTTTTGTAACCGGATGTATTTTTAATGAAGAATTTTTATTGTTGAACTTTGAATTCTTTCTCCTGGTTAAGTGAGAGATGCGAGAGCGAGCTCGGCCACACGCTTATAGGTTGTGCGCGGGAAGAATGTGAGTGACAACTTGGCTACGCGGGAGAGATACGAGTGAGGACTCGGCTGTACGCTTATAAGTTTGTTCGTAGAAGAGATGCGAGTGAACACTCGGCTACGCGCTTAGGGTTTGTGCGCGGGAGAAATGCGAGTGAGAACTCGACTGTACGCTTATAAGTTTGTGCGTAGAAGAGATGCGAGTGAGAACTCGACTTCGTGCTTAAGGCTTGTGCGCGGGAGATATGTGAGTGAGAACTCGGCTTCGCGCTTAAGGCTTGTGCGCGGGAGATATGCGAGTGAGAACTCAGTATTTTTTTTTTTTTTTTGTCGGAGTCTTGTTGAAAGATTAATATATTTATATCATATATGTGCCTTGGTGAAAGACTGCCTACGTACCCTCTATCAGAGGGATAAAGCCAGTCGTAGTTCGGTTATCGAGTCGGGGACACTAGTAGTGGAAACGCTTGAGGTTCATCATGTTCCAAGAGCGCAGGATTTCTTCGCCATTCATCGCGGTTAGCTCGTAAATGCCAGATTTGACGATCTTGGAAACGAGGTACGGGCCTTCCCAGTGTGCGCCGAGCTTTCCGGCATTTTCCTCCGCAGTGTTTTCGAACACTTTCCCTTTTGTTGTAGTACTTGGAGGTGAGCTGCTGGTAATTCTGAATCCGCAGCAAGGCGTCGTCGCGGAATCCGCAGCAAGGGTGCAACTCGTCATTGAGGGCGGGATTATGTACGAGCATTGATCGGCAGAGGGTTGGAATCCTGACCTCGGACGGGGCCATTGCTTCTATCCCGTGAGATAAGGAGAACGGTGTTCGGCCGGTTGCGGTGCATGGTGTCGTGCGGTGACTCCAGAGGACCCCGTCGAGATCATATGCTCACAACCCTTTTTTTTTGCGCCGAGCCGCTTCTTTAGGCCGTCGAGTATTGTCTTATTCGTTGCCTCGGCCTGCCCGTTGCCCTGGGGGTACCGTGGTGTTGACTTGCTCAGCCTTATTCTCCATTTTGCTCACAAATCTTTGAATAGGCCCGAGATGAATTGTGGGCCGTTGTCTGTAACGATTTCATATGAGAGCCCATGGCGGCAGATGATGAATTTCCAAACGAATTTCCGTACATCATCAGCGAGGATGTTGTTGTAGGATTCCGCTTCAACCCATTTAGTGTAGTAGTCGGTCATAAGTATGTACGCTTTGCCTCGAGACCGGGGCATGGACCTGACGATGTCCATCGCCCATCGCATAAATGGGTAAGGTGCGGTTGTTGTGGTGAGGAGCTCGGTGGGGAGGTGTATCATGGGGGTGTGTTGCTGGCATTGCTCGCTCCGCGCTGCGACTTTCTCGCAGTCTTTAAACATTGTTGGCCAAAAATGGCCTTGGTTTCTGATTTTTACTGCGAAAGCTCAGCCCTTGGAATGGTTTCCTCCCGCGCCTTCGTGTAGCTCCTTTATTACCGCGATCGTTTCGTCACCTTGCAGACAAGTTAGGAGGACTCCGGAGGAGCTCCATCTGTATAAGCCGCCGTCGAGCCGAACATAACGTACGCACTTCCTTTTGAGGCACCGAGCTGCCCATTTGTCAGTTTGGGTCATGCCGCTCTCTATGTACTTGAGTATCTCGGTTCGCCAATCTGGTGAGACTGGTTCTTTGGGTAACGGAGGGAGATGGTCCATCGCCTCTTGCTCGTCTGCGCGATTAAGCTCGGGCGTGGAGGCGTCTTCGACGAGGGTGATTCCCCTAGGAAGGGCGATGCTGGGATGGTCGATGCTTTCTACCGGTATAACGCAGCATTGGGTCGGATCAGAGGTCGATGCTAAGGCGGTGAGCGCGTCTGTGGAGGTGTTTTCGCCTCGGGGTATCCTCGTGTGGCTGAATTCACCAAACTCGGCGGCCAAGTCTTTTACAATTCTTAGATAGGCATCAATGCGCTCGTTCTTTGCCTCGTATTTGCCGCTGAATTGGTTGGCGACGAGCTGCGAATCGCAGTATGCTCGGATATTTGTTGCTCCAATACCCTTTGCTAACTTGAGTCCGGCTATCAAGGCTTTGTACTCGGCTTCGTTATATGAGGCAGGGAATGCCAAGCGGAATGATTGCTCTAATACCTCGCCCGTTGGGCACTCGAGTTTGATGTCGATGCCAGAGCCGTGACGCGAGGATGATCCGTTAACATGCAGGGTCCACTGGACGGGAACATCGGTACCCACCAACTCGGGGACCAACTCGATCAAGAAATCCGCTAATACTTGGGATTTAGCGGCAGGTCAGCCCCTGTACTCGACGTCATATTCGCTCAATTCGACCGCCTGTTTGGCAATTCGGCCCGACTGACTGGGGCTGTGGAGGATCGTTCTCAGTGGTTGGTTGGTGAGAACGGCAATTGTGTGAGATTGGAAGTAGGGGCGTAGCTTCCGAGCTGCTGTAATAATGGCAAGGGCGGGCTTCTCCAGGGCGGGGTATCGGCTTTCAACCCCGTCTAGTGCCTTGCTCACGTAGAAGATGGGCTTCTGCTCGCCTCTATCTTCTCGGATGAGTACGCCGCTGTTTGCCGAGTTGGAGACTGCGATGTAGAGATACAGGGTTTCTCCTACCTTGGGCTTAGAGAGGACGAGGGGCGTTGACGGGTACGTCTTCAACTGCTGAAAAGCTTGCTCACACCGTTCATCCCATGCGAACTCCTTGTTACCGCGGAGGAGTTGGTAGAAAGGTAGGCACTTGTCTGTTGACCGGGATACGAAGCGGTTGAGTGCGGCGATTCTTTCCGTGATTCTTTGGATCTCACGCTTGTTTTTCGGTGAGGGTAGCTCGAGGACCGCTTCTATCTACGCTGGGTTAGCCTCGATGCCGCGCTGTGTTATCCCAAAAATTCCCCAGAGGTGACCCCGAAAGTACATTTTGCCGGGTTCAGGTTCATCCCGTACTTGTTGAGAGTCTCAAAGCACGTCCTTAGGTGGCCGGCGTTGTCTTTTGCTAGTAGGGACTTTACTAGCATATCATCGATGTAAACCTCCATCGTTCTTCCGAGCTCTTCTGCGAACATCTTGTTGACGAGGTGTTGATAGGTGGCCCCTGCGTTCATCAGGCCGAAGGGCATGACTTCATAGGAATATGTTCCCCGATCTATTATGAAGGCGGTTTTTTCCCGATCGTCCGGGTGCATGCGGATCTAGTTGTACCTTGAGATGGCGTCCATGAAAGTGAGGAGCTCGTTTCCCGTGGTCGCCTCGACGACTTGATCATTACGCGGAAGAGGGAAGCTATCTTTGGGGCACGCCTTGTTGAGGTCGGTGAAATCCACACACTCTCCACTTGCCTGATTTCAGTGATTGATCCGGCTGTAGTCAATCGTTCGACTTCGTCATTTACAGCATGTGCTTGCTCGGGGTTTAGCTTGCGCCGCTTTTGCTTGATTGGTCTGTACGTCGGGTCCACGTTGAGCTTGTGACTAGCAATCGCTGGGTCTATCCCTGGCATGTCGTTGGTCAACCAAGCAAAGGTCGATACGTTCTACTTGAGGAACGTGATGAGCTCGTCTTTCACGATCAAATCGAGGTCGGCTCCTATTCCGACGCTGCGCTCTTCGTTGGTCGGATTAATGTTCACTTGAATCACGCGGCTCCGAGCAAGTTGGTTATGGAGGTCTGGATCCCTCGAGATATGGTAGTCAATTACTTTACACGTCCTAGCCGCTTTTCGCAGCTTGTGCTCTACTATGAAACACGTTCAGGACATCCGCTGATCTCTGCGGATTGTACAGATCGTGGATCCCGCGGGGAACTTGAGGCATTGGTGGTAGGTGGAGGTGACTACCCTCATCATATAGATCCATGGGGTTCCGAGGATCACGTTGTAAATGCCGGTTTGTCGATTACCTCGAACTTGACGATCCTGGTCGTTCCTCCTATATAGATCGGGAGTTTGACTGTGCCGATGGTATCGGTCGTATCCCTATTGAACCCAGTGAGGGACCGCTTAGACTTCTTGATGGTGAGACCAGTGAGACTCATTTTGTCCCACGTGTCCTTAAAGATCAGATTGATCTAGCTCCCTGTGTTAACCAGGACTCTACCGACGTCGCAGTCTGCGATCCGTAGCTTAATGACCAGCGGGTCATGATGTGGGTGGGCTACTCCGCGTCCATCGCTCGCGGTGAATGTAATGTCGACCTCGCCCTCGGTCGAGTTCGACGGAACGCTCTCCATCTGCTTTAGGCTCGCCTCTATTCGCTGTTCGGACATTTTGATTGACCAAACCGAGTCGTTACACTCGGGGGGGACAACCCATTATCATCCTGATTTGCTGCCTTGCCGGAGGTAATATCTGCAGAGGCTCTTGCTCCTCTGGAGTGCGCTCCGTTTGGGCTACGATTCTCTCAACTCGGGGTTACCTGTCCGCGTCCCGATCTCGTGAGGGAGAGCGTCGTCGATTGTTATCAATTTGACCCCGGAGGTCGTTGCATGGACGCTGGTCGATATTCCGACCCATGTATTGCTGGTGGTCGTTAAAATTTGAAATAGTCATTTGTTTCTTTGTTTTATCTTGATTCAATATATAGTTGTCCAAACATATGTAGAAACGTATAAATTAACATCTATCAATGCAATTTTGTTGGGTTTCTAAGAAAAAAATTAAGTGGAGTCACAAAAGAGTAGCAAATCAGTCTCTATTTGTGACGATTATGAGACCACTTCAGGTATTAGTCGCAAAAGTTTTGAGGAGTTAGTCGCAATATAGTCTCTCTTTGTGACGTAAATGGGACTGTTTCATGAAATGCAAATTTTTGAACGTTGGTCGCAAATTAGTTGCAATTTTGTGACCCTTTTGTGACGCCTATAAAATTGATGAAAAAATAAAAAATTTTATAAAAAATATTTAAATTCTTAAAACATGTGAATTTATTTTATCATAGTTAATGTAAATATTTTGAAACGATTTTAAGTTCGAAAGATAGTTTTAAAGTTTTAAAGTTTCAAAGATGATTAAATATTACAAAGAATTAAAGTACTTAAAATATATAAACATATAAAAAATTCACAAACATTATACAAGTTATCCATGTAACACTTACTACTTTTTTAGGATTCTTAAATCTCAAAAATTTTAAAATTTATTTTATTTATTATGTTTTTGTTTAACTTTGATTCAGTACATAGAGTTGTCCAAACATATGTACAAACATATAAATTAACATTTACCAATTTGATTTTGATAAGTTTATAAGAAAGTTTTAAGAGGAGTTAGGTAAGAGTAGCAAATAAATTTCAATTTGTGATTAAAATGGAATCATTTTTAGCAAAGTGGTAGCAAATTCGTCGCAAATATTAAACATTGTGGCAAAAGAGTCACAAATAATGACTACTTTGAGACCATATTCCTTTAGTCACAATAATAAATGATTATTCATTTCTAAAATTTTAGATGTATGACTATATGTACTGAATCAAAGTTAAACAAAAACATAATAAATAAAATAAATTTTAAAATTTTATATATTCTTTTAAAAGAATATATGTACAAACATATAAATTAACATTCTTTTAAAAGAATATTTTATCTATATTCATTAATGTTTGTTATGTACTTGACTATATGTACTGAATATAAATTTATCTATATTCTTTATTATGTTTTGAAATAAAATAAATTTATCTATATTCTTTAAAATTTTTGAGATTTAAGAATCCTAAAAAAGTAGTAAGTGTTACATGGATAACAAACATTATCTATATGTACTGAATTATCTATATGTACTGAATATAAATTTATCTATATTCTTATTCTAGTGTAATACTCTCTATTTAAAGAGAGAAAAAAGCATGGTTATAAAAAATATACAAGTATCACAAACATTATACAAGTTATCCTTGTAATACTTCTACTTAGTTAGAATGCTTAAATCTCAAAAAATTAAAATTTCATTAATTTATTATTTTTTTGTTTTACTTTGATTCAGTACATAGAATTACCCAAACATATGTATAAACATATAAATTAACATTTACCAATTTGATTTTGCTAAATTAATAAGAAAATTTTAAGAGGAGTTAGGAAAGAGTAGCAAATAAGTCTCACTTTGGGACTAAAATAGGACCACTTTTAAAACGTTCTTACCAACTTATAGAGATTCATTTGCGACAGATATGAAACTGAATGAAGAAGTTGTACATAGGTCACTAATTTGGAACTAATTTGCGACTGAAATGAAATAAGGAAGGGGAGTTGCAAAATGGTTGCAAATGTGGGACTACTTTGCGACTGTATTTTGTGACTAAAAACATAGTCTCAAATCGGTCGCCATTTGAGACGACTTTGCGACTATCGTAATTTACTCGATTATTGGTCATAAAGTCGTCGCTAATTAGACCGATTTGTGACGTAATCTTTTCGTCGTAAATAAGCGACTGTTTTGCCTCGAACATTTTCTTAGTCGCAAAAAAGTCACAAAATAGTCACAAAAGCGTCACAAAATTTTCGACAGAGAAAAGAGTCACAAAAAGTAGTCACAAATTGTACGTTTTCTTGTAGTGGTAAGCGGGATTGTTGGTGCGCTTTGGAAGTTTGAGGCCTTATGTGTGAAGTCCTTAGGAACTTGCGAGTTTAAAGGCGTAATGTGAAGCGTCCTTGGAAACTAGTGGAAGTTTACCTAGGCGTGAATGTGAATGTAAATCGATCTCGGGAGCAAGTGAGTTTGCTGAGACGATAATGTTGGGCCAATATGAACTTGCCAAGGTTATAACCGCAGTGCGCGAAAGTCCAATACTAGATGTTATAGATAATGTCTTTGGGAATAAGGTAGTTCGCCGAGAATTGTCATGAATGTGTCCTTTGAGAACTAAGAGAAAGTTTTAAGGAATATTGGTGATAAGACCTTAGTGGTGGACAAAGGCAAAATTAAGAATGAAAGGATCGGGAGTGATCCAAGAATGTGTATAGGGATATGAAGGGATCCAAGAAGTTATGAGAGGGTCTTAAGGGATCCGAAAATGTTTGTGAGGATCATGCGTGATCCGGGGAAATGTTAATGTGGATTGTGAAGAATCTGCTAGGTCCTTGGAGAACAAAGTGTAATGGAAACACTTGCAATGGTTGAAAAGCGATCTAAGAAATGTTTGATAAATGTGGAAGGATCAAGGAAGGTCCGTGAATATTAAAAGATCAAAGTGTGATCCGAGCAAAGTAAGTAAGGAAGAGGGTAACTCGAAGAATTCTCGAGAAGAAACATGGTTAAGTTTCTAAGAATTCAAAGATGTTTCGATACTAAGGTTGAATGAGTGTGAAACATTCACGTTTAAAAGATGGTGAAGGAAAAACGTTGGTGCCTAGAGATTTGGAAATCTTCGAGGTGCAGAGTGTTTGCGAATGTTGGATGGTACCAACAGATCGTTGGTAAACGCTGGAAGGTACCAGTGGATCCACGATGAATGTATTCTGACAAAGGAACGGTCAGACAAATTTAGTGAAAGTGTTGAAAACCGCCTAGTAAAGGTTCAGAAGAGTGTAGACGTTGTCTAAGGAAAGACATATCCAAGTGTAAGAATCAAGTCTAGGAGAGACTTTGATCGGGAATTGTGGAATCAATTCGAGAAATACTAAGGGAAAAAGTATTTAAGATCGAGCCTAGGGAAGTTTGCAATTGAAAAGGATATGTTAAAATTAGTAAAGTGGTAAGAGTTTACCGAGAATCAAAGCAATTCCAGTTCAAAGGACTTTGATATATTGATGGAAAGATGTATCAAATGTAAGAGTTATGATTGAATTCGGAATAAGATTGCAAGCAATGGTAAGGAAACCATGTAAAAAGGCAATGGTTACATAAGTTCTGGAAAATTAAAGGTTTGGAATGGATTCCAAGGTTGAATTTGAGGACGAATTCAGTCTAAGTGGGGGAGAATTGTAACACCAGCGTCCGAAGATTCTATCCGAATCATCGAGGATCCTCGAGGACCAACGAGGATGGTCCGAGGATCGGTGTTGAAATACGAAGAATGGTCGAAGGAAATCCAAATGTCCGAGGAAAAATGAGTCTGGAAGCTCATTTCTGAGAAATCCGCTTGATTGGTCGAGGGAGTCACGTTTGAACAAGATTGGTTCAGAGAGAAATGGAATGTTCGGACAGAAATGGAAAATCTTCGGACAGAAATGGAAAATCTTCGGACATAAACGGATAGTATACGGACAAAATGGATACTATCCGAAAAAGATAAGGAATCTTCGGATGGAATCAAAAATCATCGAGGATTCTTAGGCCGGCTCGTGGACTCTCGGGCCGACATCGAGGATCCCCGGGCCAGCGTCGTGGATCTATGGACCGACATCGTGAACTCGTGGACCAAGTGTCAATTTTGAGCCCAATGGTTAGGCCCAACGAATGTTTTATGATTAAGTGAATTATTAGGGTTTTATGCGAAACCCTAATGATGTAAAAATAAGAATTCGTTGTTTTAGTGAGGGGGGAGACACGAAACATGCGATGATTAACCCTAGTCGCACACTTAAGAAAACTCAAGAAAAAGTGATAAACCCTAAAAAGTACGATGAAGGGATGTTGCTATCGTAGATCTTGGAATATGGGTGAGAATCTACGAGTGATTAAGGTTCGTGATCGAGGAACGTGAGAGACTAACATTCAGGATCGAGGATCCTTGTAGGATCATCGAGGTAGTACGAGTTTTTGTCAAGGGAAACTGTAGATGTGTCGCAACAATCGAGGATAAGTGTAGATCTGTCGTGGAAACGACGAGATCTATCGCAGCGGTCAAGGATAAATGTAGATCTGTCATGGAAATGACGAGATCTGTCGTAGCGGTCGAGGATAAGTGTAGATCTATTATGGAATCGACGAGATTTGTCGCAGTAATTCGAGGAACGTTTAGATCTGTCGTGGAATTGATGAGATCTAACGAGGAAACAAAGGAACGTCGATGTTCATCGAGGGAAAAGGCAAGATCGTCGAGATCCATCGAAGTAAAATGAAGATCATCGAGTTCTGTCGAGGAAAAGAGAGATCGTCGAGATCTGTCGAGGAAGAACCAAGGAGACTCGAGATCTGTCGAGGAAAACAAGGGATATGTCGGTGAAAGTTCTTGGATCCGTTGAGTGGTGTTCACGGACGGTGGACAAGTGATGGTGAGATGGATGATCGAGAAATCACGTCAAAGGCAAAGGTGGCTACGGTGGGCTCCATAGGAGTGAAGAACGTGGTTGATGTTCGGCAAGGTGCCAACTCCGAACATCTCTCTCTTTGTGCTTGGTTATGTGGGGTGGTTGGTTGAATAACTGATGTGATCATGGAAGACATTCACAACATGGAGCTAGAACCACTAAGAGAGTATGAACTGGAGCAGCTTGTAGCTGAGGAGGAACTTGTAGCTGAGGATGCTTTAGCTGCACCAAGTGGTCCCATGACTAGATCAAGGAGCAAACAACTGAAGGAAAGCATTGGAGGAATACTTAGAAGGATTCAGACTCACTCAACAAGTTCTAATCAAATGGAAAAGGAGGTTGCATCCATTATGGGTGTGATCCAAGTCCTTGAAGGATAATGGGCTTGTGATCCAATCCGGCACTTTTTTTCCCTATCATGGTTTTGTCCCATTGGGTTTTCCATGATAGGTTTTTAATGAGGTTGGATTGGATTACTAAACATTTTAAGCCCATTACCTCAGCACCATTTCAAAGAAGCCCAGGCCATTACAATATGTCATTTTCGTCCAGGCCCATGTCATTTCTAGGGTTTTCTTTGTTGCTTCTATTTAAACACTCTTAGCCTCTCATTGTTTAAAAACCTATCTTTTATCTAAATTCGTTTTCAACTTTGTTGGTGTTGAGACTGTCTCTCTTCATCACTTCTGGAGTGATTCCAGAGTGTTGTTCTTCTTTGAGTGTGATTCTCTTAGAGGTCCAACTGGGTAAACCGAAGGCTTTCCATCTCCTTTGCGTGTCCCTTCATTCCACAACCCTTGAAGCTACGGCTTGCAAGGCTTATCCATCCGTTTTCAACCGTCCAAGATCAGACTCGAGCCCCTACTCGAGCAGAACACTCGAGCCAAGCCAAATCTGTCCGTTCGTCTACTCTCGTTCTGGCTCGAGCACCCACTCGAGCTATACACTCGAGTCAGACCAAAACCATCTGTTTCATCCGTTTTTGATCAGACTCGAGCTCCTAATCGAGCTACACACTCGAGTCAAGCCTATCCACCTACTCCATCTCCATTGAACGTTCCATTTCCGCACAGCCCAGACTTTTAGAGTTTGAATCTTAGGGAGTCTTCCATTAAGTGGTATCAGAGCTTGCTCTAATACTCTGGGTAATATTGTTCCTAACTCTACACTTCAGATCTGCCCTTATTTTCGAATTTTGCTATTTTAGATTTGTTCTTAGGTTGCTTGAGAATTGTGTCTGTTTATCTTCTTTGTCTGCAACAAAATCTGCTTATGCTTAAAATTATTTTGAATTCGAATTCCTTTTAGAAACTAGTTACTGGTGAGTTGTTTGTTTCTTCTTCTCAGGTAACTATGTCTGATCAGAGTGAAGAAGACCGAAATCAACAGCCGCAAATGGAGTCAACACTTTACGAATTGAGGCTATGATGCGCAGAACTGACTAGAACTTTTCGTGGAGAGGTTGAAGCTCTTAACCAACGATTTGATGAAGTGATACAGCCAAGACAAGCGCCGGGTAGAAGAAGAACAAGGTAGAAATCCAAGGAGAGACTTGCCAAGACAACCTAGAGATGAAAGAGCAGCAGAATATTATAGTCAAGACAGTCATTCCTCTCAGGGAAGTCGCAGAAGAAACAGACGTGGAGAAAGGATTAATCCCTTTCAACGTGAAGGAAAGCAGCCCTTAGCTTCTAACTCCAGAGATACACCGTTCACACCAAAACCAGAAGCTACCAAGAGGTCTCGTGATATCACATGTTACAGATGCCAAGGTAAAGGTCACTATGCCACGAATGCATCAACAAAAGGTTATGATCATGTTGGAAAATGGTGAAGTAGAATCTGCTGGTGAAGAACCAGTTAATGAATCATTGTCTGAACATGAAGAGTTCCCTGCTCGTGGAGAACTATTAGTAACCAGAAGATCTTTAAGCTTGCAACCAAAGGAAGAAGAACAAGAACAGAGGGAAAACTTGTTCATACAAGGTGTTTGGTTCAGGGAAAAGTTTGCAGTCTAATCATAGATGTGGAAGCTGTACTAATGTTGCTAGTGAAACCATGGTTAAGAAGTTGGGATTACCAGTGGAGAAGAACCCAAAACCATATAAGCTGCAGTGGCTTAATGAAGTTGGTGAATGACAGTGAATAGTCAAGTGATTGTTCCCCTCTCTATTGGACAGTATGAGGATAAGGTCTTATGCGATGTGCTGCCAATGGGAGCTGGTCACATTCTGCTTGGACGGACCTTGGCAATCTGATCGCAAGGTCATACACGATTGTTACACCAACCGCCACACCTTTGTGTTTCAATGGGCACAAAACACTCTGGTTCTCTGACACCAAAGGAAGTTTCATGATGATCAGGTCCTCAAGCGCAGCAAACCAGAAACAAACACTAGAAGTCAATCCATTCTTCGCTAAGGTAAGAGAGTAAGGAAGCTCTTAACTCTAAAAACAATGCTTCTGTTTTGTGTTTAAAGAGGCTCTATCACTCATGTCTACCTTGCACCATTACTGCCGAGTGAAATGAAATCTTTATTGCAGGTGCTTATGCGGATGTCTTTCCAGAAGCAATCCTAAGGAGTTGCCACCAATAAGAGGCATAGAACCAAATCGATTTCATACCAGGTGCTTCACTCCCAAACCGACCAGCTACAGAACCAATCCTGTTGAGACTAAGGAGTTACAACGACAAGTCAGTGAGCATGGACAAGGGACACATCGAGATAGCATGAGTCCATGTGATGTACCAGTCTTACTCGCTGCCAAAGAAGGATGCAGCATGGCGCATGTGTGTGATTTGTAGAGCAATCAACGATCTATTACAGTGAAGTATCGCCCCCTATCCCTAGATTAGATGATATGCTTGATGAGTTGCATGCGTTCTCGCATCTTTTCTACATATTGATTTTTAAAAGTGGATACCCCACAGATTAGAATTGAACGCAGGTGATGCTGGACACGGCACTTTAGACACAACTCACATGGACCTATATGCATGGTTAGTCATGCCATTTGGGCTGACAATGCACTCTAGGTACATTCTAAAGATGTTGAGCATCATGTTCTCACGGCTTCATTCATGGTTTTTTGTTGATCGTGTTATTTCTTGCATGATATTCTCAATCTACAGCAGGAACCTGAGATAGAACATATTGAACATTTGCATATGTTCTAGATGTGCTTAGAAGGAGAAGCTATATGCTAATTTTCAGAAATGCCACATTTTGCCAGATAACTTGGTGTTTTTAGGTTTTGTTGTTAATGCAGATGGAATCAAAGTTGACCTTAGTCTGAATCTTTGGGGATCAGAAGCTTTCATGGCCTTGCTGGATTCTATAGGCGCTTTGTTAGAGACTTCAGTACCCTTGCTGCACCATTGACGGAAGAAGATCAAAAGGATTGTTGGTTTCAGATGGAAGCAGCAAAGAGGAGCTTTTCAGACTTTAAAGACAAACTCAACTAACGCACCTCTCTTATCTCTACTGACTTTGTTAAAACTTTTGAAATTGAATGTGATGCTTTCTGGTGTGAGGGCATTGGAGCTGTTTTCTAATGCAGGAAAAAGCCTATTGCGTTTTTCAGTGAGAAGCTTGATGGAGCCACTCTAAATTATCCAAACATATGACAAGGAGTTGTACGCTTTGGTGCAGGGCTTTACAACGTGCGGCAGCACTATCTATGGCCCAAAGAGCTTGTCATACACACAGACCATGAATCGCTTAAACACCTCAAGGGTCAACAAAGCTTAACAAGAGACATGCCAGGTGTGGTAGAGTTCATTGAGGACATTCCCCTATGTCATCATACGTATAAGAAAGGTAAGGATAATGTGGTTGCTGAGCATTATCCCGGAGGTTACGCACTGCTTAACTACTCTTGATTGCTAAACTGCTAAGATTTTGAACAACTTAAACTGTTATACCTATCTGATTCTGATTTTCAAGAAGTGTTTAAATCTTGTGAGAAATTTGCTGCTGGACATTATTATAGAAGTGAAGGATTTCTCTTCTATGATAATCGTCTTTGTGTTCCTAATTGTTCTGTTCGAGATTTACTAGTCAGGGAAGCACATGGAGGAGGTTTGATGGGGCACTTCGGAATAGCTAAGACGTTGAAGGTCATGCAGAACCATTTCCATTGGCCTCACATGAAGAGGGATGTAGAACGAATTTGCAACAGATGTGCAACGTGTAAACAAGCTAAGTCCAAAGTTCAGCCGAACGGTTTGTATACTCCTCTCCCTATCCCTACTCATCCCTGGACTGATATATCTATGGATTTTGTTTTAGGACTACCTAGAACCAAAACAAGAAAGGATTCGATTTTTGTTGTTGTAGACAGATTTTCTAAGATGTCTCATTTATTGCATGTAACAAAACTGATGATGCATCTCATGTAGCTAATCTGTTCTTCAAGGAGGTTGTTAGATTGCATGGCATGCCTAGAACCATTGTATCTGATCGTGATACTAAGTTTCTTAGTTATTTCTGGAAAACATTGTGGTCTAAGCTAGGCACTAAATTGTTGTATTTTACTACATGCCACCCGCAGACTGATGGTCAGACAGAAGTGACTAATAGAACTTTAGGAACACTGCTGCGTTGTTTGATTAAAAAGAATCTTAGAACTTGGGAAGAATGCTTGCCACACATTGAATTTGCATATAATCATGCATTGCATTCTGCTTCTAGGTTCTCTCCATTCCAGATTGTCTATGGTTTTAATCCTTTATCACCTTTGGATCTAACCCCTTTACTTGTGAGTGAAAGGATAAGCTTAGATGGGAAACAGAAAGCTGACCTTGTTAAAAAGATCCACGAGAAAGCCAAAGCCAATATAGAAGAGAAGACTAGGCAGTATGCTAAGTATGCCAACAAGGGTAGACGCCAAATGCCTTTTGAAGAAGGAGACCTTGTGTGGGTGCACTTGAGGAAGGAACAATTTCCAGAGCAAAGGAAGTCCAAACTGATGCACAGAGTTTATGGTCCCTTTCAAATCATAGAGAAGATCAGCGACAATGCCTACAAGCTTGATCTACAAGGTAAGTACAATATAAGTGATAGCTTCAATGTTTCTGACTTAGCTCCTTTTCTTGCAGATAATCCAGATTTGAGGACAAATCCTTTTCAAGAGGAGGGGGATGATGTGATCATGGAAGACATTCACAACATGGAGCTAGAACCACTAAGAGAGTATGAACCGAAGCAGCTTGTAGCTGAGGAGGGACTTGTAGCTGAGGATGCTTTAGCTGCACCAAGTGGTCCCATGACCAGATCAAGGAGCAAACAACTGAAGGAAAGCATTGGAGGAATACTTAGAAGGATTCAGACTCACTCAACAAGTTCTAATCAAATGGAAAAGGAGGTTGCATCCATTATGGTTGTGATCCAAGTCCTTGAAGGATAATGGGCTTGTGATCCAATCCGGCACTCTTTTTCCCTATCATGGTTTTGTCCCATTGGGTTTTCCATGATAGGATTTTAATGAGGTTGGATTGGATTACTAAACATTTTAAGCCCATTACCTCAGCACCATTTCAAAGAAGCCCAGGCCATTACAATATGTCATTTTCGTCCAGGCCCATGTCATTTCTAGGGGTTTCTTTGTTGCTTCTATTTAAACACTCTTAACCTCTCATTGTAAAAACCTATCTTTTATCTAAATACGTTTTTAACTTTGTTGGTGTTGAGACTGTCTCTCTTCATCACTTCTGGAGTGATTCCAGAGTGTTGTTCTTCTTTGAGTGTGATTCTCTTAGAGGTCCAACTGGGTAAACCGAAGGCTTTCCATCTCGTTTGCGTGTCCCTTCATTCCACAACCCTTGAAGCTACGGCTTGCAAGGCTTATCCGTCCGTTTTCAACCGTCCAAGATTAGACTCGAGCCCCTACTCGAGCAGAACACTCGACCCAAGCCAAAATCTGTTCGTTCGTCTGCTCTCGTTCTGGCTCGAGCACCCACTCGAGCTATACACTTGAGTCAGACCAAAACCATCTGTTTCATCCGTTTCTGATCAGACTCGAGTTCCTAATCGAGCTACACACTCGAGTCAAGCCTATTCCACCTACTCCATCTCCATTGAACGTTCCATTTCCGCACAGCCCAGACTTTTAGAGTTCGAATCTTAGGGAATCTTCCATCGATAACTAAGTACAAAAGGGGATTTTGTTGGATGACACGAAGGTAGGTGGTCCCAGGATGGTACGTTCGGAAGTTTATGAAGGAACCTCGAAGAAATGGGTGCCGAACGTGGACGGCTACAAGGATTCATGTGGATGGATGTGGAGAAGTGGACATAACCCTAAGATTGGCTAAGGTATGGTGAAGGTAATTGTTAAAGTTAGTCAATTATCAAAGATGAATGTTTACTTGATGTGGAAGATTTAAAGAAAGTTTGAACCGTGTAAGTGTTTCTCTCGGATTTTTATGACCGATAATTAATCCGGTACATGGTACAGGGTTGGAATGTTTCATTTAGCCCATGTCCATCATAAGCGCCCCCTAGCCGGTGAGCGAGAGCATGCGTGAGGTCGACGGAGAGAGCCTTGTTTTGTAAATATTCTGTAATTCCTTGTGAATCTTCTGCGAAGCTTCCGCAATTATTTTTTTCTAAATATTCCATAGCTCTTCCTTAAATCTTCTACAAATCTGCCGAATTTTTTTATTTTTTTGTAAATATTCAATAACTCTTCCGTAAATCTTCTGCGAATTTGTCGAAAATATTTTTTGTAAATATTCCATAACTCTTCCGTAAAAATCTTCTGCGAATCTACCGTAAAAATATTTTTTTTTATAAATATTCAATAACTCTTCCTTAGGTTTTTTTATACATATATGTCTATTCTTTTTCATTTTTCTTCATGCTATAGATGTCGAAGTAGGAGAATCAAGAAGAGAGGAAAACTCATAAAAGGTACTTTATAATCTTACAACGACGGAACTCAGAAGACATTCCAGGTTTGTTATCTTTGACGCTCTACTTCTGCACATTCTTTTGCTTTGTACGATTCGTGTGTTGTGAGCTTGTTTTAGGTTGTTTGTAGGCTATTGTTGCGGCGAACCATCTTACGTCTTTGTGCAAGCGCAAGCTTTGTCCTAAGAAAGGAATTCACAAGTGCTCAGCAAAAGTCAAAGCGGTTCTGTCTACTGAGATTTCCACTGTGAGGGCAAGGTCTGCTGCTAGACAAGTAGGTAGCCAATCTTTGTCAGAAGGTTTTGTCGCTAAAGGCTTCGATTTGCGCCTCTGAGTTGAGGTCAAAGACTCTGCAGGAGAAGCTTAATTCCCAACCAAGGAGGTTTAGGAATTTCAAAACGATGTTGTCGTGAAAGAGTGGGAGGAAGCCCAACAGGAGATCATAGGGTATCACGCCCGTGTAGAGAGATTTGGGAGATATGCTCTAGAGTGTGGAGCAGTAAAAGTTCCGCTTCTAACTCTCAGCTAGATTACCAGGACGTTGGATTGCCTTGGCAAGTTGATCGAGTGGGGCCTCGTTGTTCCAAAGGAGAAGCTTCAGAGGTTGCGAGCCGAAAAGGATGTGTGGGCGAAGAAGTTTGGTGAGATGAATATCATCAACTTGGAGGCAGGTGATCTCCGCAAGCTTCCGCCTCTCAGGGACGGTTCCTTTGTTGAGGCCTCACAGTTTGCAGAAACACCTAGGCGTGTCGAAGATGGGCTTGGCCGCCGCCGTTATGAGGGCTAGTGATTTTAAGATCACTTTTTGCTTTGTTTTTCTTTTGTTGCTTATGTCGTTTAGGCTTTGTTGTTTTGCTTAGTGTTTGGGTCGATGTTATAGACCCTTTTTGGATTGTTTGAACCTTCTATTATATGATTCAACTTTCTCTTAGACTTGTGATTTTGCTTTTTTTTTTTTGTCAACCAGTGATTTTGCCTTTTTTTTTTGGTCGAATTTCTAATTAAGTGCGAAGCAATGATTGGTTTGTGCGAGGCAAAGCCCAGATTTTCATCAAATGCGAGGTGGAGCCCGACTTTTGATTAATTGCGAGGCGGAGTGAAACACCCCGACCCGGTACCATGTACCAGATCAACTCTCGGCCATAGAATCCGAGAGTAACTCTCGCACAGAAATACCATCATTTCAAAATTTGTTTTAACATTCCACATACTTTAGCATTCATGCATCCTTATAACTCAACAATTGACTAAGTAAACACCTTACCTTAGCCATACCTTAGCCATTTACAGATTTTGTCTACTTGTCCACGTACGTCCACGTAAATCCATGTAGCCGTCCATGTTTGGCACCCGTTTCTTTGAGCTTCCTTCATTAGCTCCCGAACGTTCCATCCTTCGACCAGCTACCTACGTCATATCCAACAAAATCCCCCTTTGTACTTAGTTATTCAACCAACCACCCCACATAACCAAGCACAAAGAGAGAGAGATGTTCAGAGTTGGCACCGCACCGAACATCAACCGCGTTCTTCACTTCTATAAAGACCCACCGTAGCCACCTTCGACTTTGGCCCCGAATATTCGATCATCTTTGGGATCCACTGTATCCTTACTTGAACATCACGTTCACAACTCGATCACGATCACCATCTGCGAGTTCTGCGAACCGTCATCGACGATGATTCCTAGTTTTTCATGACAATCCTCACATGTTCCTCGATAGATCTCGACGATCTTGCCTTTTTCCTTGATGGTCATCGACGTTCCTTTGTTTCCTCGTCAGATCCCATCGATTCCACAACAGATCTACACGTTCCTCGAACCGCTTCGACAGATCTCGTCGATTCCTAGACAGATCTATACTTATCCTCGACCGCTGCGTCAGATCTCCCCGATTCCAAGACAGATCTATACTTATCGTCGACTGTTGCGTCAGATCTCGTCGATTCCACGACAGATCTACAGTTTCCCTTGAAAGAAACTCGTACTGCATCGATGATCCTTCAAGGATCCTCGATCCTGAATGTTAGTCTCTCACGTTTCTCGATCAGGAATCTTAATCACTCGTAGATTCTCACCCATATTCGAAGATCCTCGATAGCAACACCTCTCCATCGTACTTCTAGAGTTTATCACTTTTTCTTGAGTTTTCTTAAGTGTGCGACTAGAGTTAATCATCGCATGTTTCGTGTCCCCCTTCACTAAAGCGACAAATCCCTCTTTTATATCATTAGGGTTTCGCATAAAACTCTAATAATACACTTAATCACCAAACCTTGGTTGGGCCGGTCCATTGGGCCTTTATCATCGAAGATTATTTCATTAATCTCAATGATGGTCTTGTAATCTCAAAGACGGCCCATTAATCTTTGAAGATTAAAACCACTTTCTCGAGAAATAATCTGATTATCCGAAGATTATATGAATTCTGTCGAACCTTATTTTCTTTTATCGAAGATTCCTTATCTTCTTCGGACATTATTCACTTTGTCCAAACGTTATCCGATCATGTCCGAATATTATCCATTTCTGTCCGAAGATATCATGTCCGAACACTAGTCCCTCGACTAATCCACGCGGATTTATCGGAATGAGCTTCCAACTCATTTTTCCTCGTATATTCGGATTTCCTTCGACCGACTTCACTTATTCCCAATCGTTCTTCGCAATTCAACGCTGATCCTCAGACCATCCTCATTGGTCCTCGAGGATCCTCGATAATCCTCGATAGAATCCTCGGATGCGGGTGTTACAATTCTCCTCCACTTAGAATGAATTCGTCCTCGAATTCAGCTGTTGGAATCCATTGCAAACCTTTGATTTTCCACAACTTACGTAACCATTGCCTTTTTACATGGTTTCCTTACCATTGCTTGCAATCTTATTTAAGATTCAATCATAACTTTTACCTTTGATACGCCTTTCCATTGATATATCAAAGTCCTTTGAACTGGAACTGCTTTGATTCTCAGTAAACTCTTACCACTTTACTGATTTTAACATATCCTTTCTCGATCGCAGCCTCTCTTTGACTCGTTCTCAAATACTTTTTCCTCAGTATTTCTTGAATTGATTCCACAATTCCCGATCCTAGTCTCTCCAAGACTGGATCGTTTACATTGGATATGTCTTTCCTTAGACAACGTCTACACTCTTCTCAACCTTTACTAGGTGATTTTCAACATTTTCATTGAAAATGTCTAACCGTTTCCTTGTCAGACTACAATCATCGTGGATCCGCTGGTACCTTCCAGCGTTTACCAACGATCTGTTGGTACCATCCAACATTCGCAAACACTCTGCGCCTTCGAAGATTTCCAAATCTCTGGCACACAAACATTTTTACCTTCACCATCTTTTAAATGTGAATTTTTCACACTCATTCAACCTTAGTATCGAAACATCCTCGAATTCTTAGAAACTTAACCATGTTTCTTCTCGACAATTCTTCGAGTTTCCCTCTTCCTTACTTACTTTTCTCGGATCACACTTTGATCCTTTAATATTCATGGACCTTCCTTGATCCTTCCACATTTATCAACATTCTATAGATCGCTTGTCAACCATTGCAAGTGTTTCTTTTACACTTTGTTCCCCAAGGACCTAGTAGATTCTTCACAATCCACATTTAACATTTCTTGGATCACGCATGATCCTCACAAACATTTTCGGATCCCTTAAGACCCTCACATAACTTCTTGGATCACTTCAGATCCTTATACACATTCTTGGATCACTCCCGATCCATACATTCTCGGTTTTGCCTTAGTGCACCACTAAGGTCTTATCACCATTATGCCTTAGAACTTTCTCTTAGTTCTCAAGGACACATACATGACAATTCTCGGCAAACTACCTTGTTCCCAAAAACATTATCAACAACATCTAGTATTGGACTTTCGCGCACTGCGGTTATAACCTTGGCAAGTTCATATTGGCCCAACATTATCGTCTCAGCAAACTCACTAGCTCCCGAGATCGATTTACATTCACATTCATGCCTAGGCAAACTTTCACTAGTTTCCAAGGACGCTTCACATTCTGCCTTAGAACTCGCAAGTTCTCAAGGACTTCACACATAAGGCCTCAAACTTCCAAAGCGCACCAACAATCCCGCTTACGTCCCAATACTCTTACATTCATTACCTTTTACCATCAAGTAACTTAACATTTACTTCACCCTTTATGGGCGAACCTTTCAGCTTTCATTTTTCTGTGACCACAGTTAATAAGTCGCAATCCCACAACCGATTCACATAGTCACTGTTACTTCTCAAACATTCCTTACATTTCCATCTAGCATGATTGTCCGAACACCATAGATCAATCAGAAAGATAATGCGCTATAAACATTCCACATGACAAAGCAGACATTCGCAATATCAAAGACATAAGATTTATTGTAAAACTGGCGCTAAGACTTAGCCATAGATCCACAGTCAAACCAGACCGGCGCTAGACTAAGTCAGAGATCCACAGTAAAACAATCAATCCACATAGTCTAAATTCAAGTCATGAACATTCCTTTACATTCACATAGCAATTGTTCGCACCGAACAATCACAACCATTCTAATATAGTGCAAACATTAACCATCTAAAGTGATTGTCCGTTTCAGCCGTAGATCAATCACTTAGATATTTCAACATTACCATGAGAAGCAACCAAAGACTTAATGAACCAATTGTAAGGAGCCATCTTAGACTTAATCACAATCACACACTCTTTGATTTTTTGGTTGTTCCTTTAGCATAATCAATTTTACTCGTTTCTGTTTATTCATCATGTAAACATAACTTTTGGATTTTTCATCGTCCTTTATGAAACTCACAAGTTTTTGTCTATTTTCCTTAATAGAACTTCACGTATTTGTTTTTCCTTAACAAAATCCTCATTCTTCCAACGTGAGTGGCCAACTCTCACGTGGTCGAACTCTTGTTCTTGTGAAGTCTCCCTCACTTCATTTTCCTGACAACTTACTTGTCCTTAACAATTCGGCTTAGGAATCTCCAATTCTTTTCGTGAAACTACAAGTCTCACTTTCAGGACTTCCTTGTCCTTATATATTTTGAGAATGCTAGATTTCCATCTAGACATTCCACTAGATCACTTCCCAAGTAATCCATCATCTGAAAACTGATTTTTACGAATTTCCTTGTTCGCATCAATTTACTTCCCAAGAAGTATGTTTTCCTACATCACTTCTCGGAGATACATATTCTCTTGAACATTACCAACGTCCATGTTAGTTAATCATACTCCACAGCCTTCCTTGGCTGGCAGTATCCATCACTAACACCATTTCTCGGACACGGTCTTATCTACGGCCGATTCGATCCTTTCCCGAACCTTTTCCGGACAATTTGTTACTTAAACTTTCCATTCACATTAATTTTTCATTTAGAAGTTTTTTCAACTTTACTCCTTTGGATTCCATGCGTGAACAACATCCCTAGTGATTCACCGCCAATAGTCTTTCCAAGACTTAGCGTGATTCGACACTTATCGAATCTTACCTTTCGATTTAAAACTTAACGGACTTTTTCCTTTGACCTGTTTAACGAACAACAACTTGGTTCTTGTTCAGCCTTTTTCCTTGGCAACTTCTTTAAGCTCCAACCTTTTATGAAAAACCTACTTCTCAACAATCCATTTCCTTAGAAAAGCTTTTACAACCGTTAGGAATTCATTTCCTTCTCCTTAAAGGAATTTACAACTCATTTACGGACTACTCGTCCAAGCCTTCACTAGAATGTTAGATACCCATCTAAGCATTCTCAACAATTCAACTTTAATTTAGGCGTTCCATTGCCATTAACATTCACTTCCGAAAATTCATTATTCGACTTGTCTTTAGCCAAATCGTTTCTACACTTTACTCTTATCTCGACTTTGAGTTTTTCATCCTTTCACTAGTCATCATTCATCCATTCCGAACAATGACTCCTTCACCTTCTTTAGTCATTATCCAAATGACTTTCATAATTCCTTTTCAACGACTTGGTCAAGGTGCATCCTTTATCCATGCAAAACCAACGTTTTACACTTAGTCATTTCCAATGACGTTTATCAATCACTCTCGGTGTTTGATTGAGATAGAAAACCAACAATTCTCCTTAAGTAATTCTCCAATGACTTAGATCAATCATTTCTGATGATATGATCTAGTTGGGTAACTATCCTCGAGATGTTTCTCACTTCCACTTTTGAAAACCAAACTTCCATCCAACATTGGATTCTCTTTTCTCTCGGGTTTCCATACCCAATAACTTTTAACTTGATCTTTCTCGGATTCAGTACCATGAATACGTGCACCAATGCTTGTCCATAGCATCTTTCTCGCATCACCATTGCTTTTCCATAGCGATTTCCACATTACCACTGATTTTACGTGGCAATTTCCGCTTACCGAATGCTTTTCCTTAGCATCCTCCACGTTACCTATGCTTTTCACCTTAGCATCTTTCTGTTACTAGTCCTTTTCCTTAGAATTTTTCACGGTCTAATCCTTTAGACTTGTCTTTTTCCTTTCAAGACTTTGTCCTAGAACCATCGATGCCCTTTCCTTGAGCTATTCACGTTCTGTCCTAGAACCAACTCTGCTCTGATACCAAATTGAAACACCCCGACCCGGTACCATCTACCGGATCAACTCTCGACCATAGAATCCGAGAGTAACACTTGCACGGAAATACCATCATTTCAAAATTTCTTTTAACATTCCACATACTTTAGCATTCATGCATCCTTATAACTCAACAGTTGACTAAGTAAACACCTTACCTTAGCCATACCTTAGCCATTTACAGTCCACTTGTCCACCTACGTCCACGTAAATCCTTGTAGCCGTCCACGTTCGGCACCCGTTTCTTCGAGCTTCCTTCATTAGCTCACGAACGTTCCATCTTTGGACCAGCTACCTACGTCTTATCAAACGAAATCCCCCTTTGTAAGCCATCCATGATCTGCACCCAATCACGAGCTCCTCTGGACAGCTATCTTCATAGATCCAATATAGATCCCCCTTTGTACTTAATTATTCAACCAACCACCCCACATAACCAAGCACAAAGAGAGAGATGTTCAGAGTTGGCACCACGTCGAACATCAACCGCATTCTTCACTCCTATGAAGACACACCGTAGCCACCTTCGACTTCGGCCCCGAATATTCGATCATCTTTGGGATCCACTGTATCCTTACTTGATCATCACTTTCACAACTCGATCACGATCACCATCTGCGAGTTCCGCGAACCATCATCTACGATTCCTTGTTTTCCACGACAATCTTCACATGTTCCTCGACAGATCTCAACGATCTTGCCTTTGTCCTCGATCGTCATCGACGTTCCTTTGTTTCCTCGTCAGATCCCATCGATTCTATGATAGATCTACACGTTCCTCAAACTGATGCGATAGATCTTGTCGATTCGACGACAGGTCTATACTTATCCTCGACCATTGCATCAGATCTCATCGATTCGACGACAGATCTATATTTATCCTCGACTGTTGCGTCAGATCTCGTCGATTCCACGACAGATCTACAGTTTCCCTTGACAGAAACTCGTACTGCCTTGATGATAGGATCCTCGATTCTGAATGTTAGTCTCTCACGTTTCTAGATCATAAACCTCAATCACTTGTAGATTCTCACCCATATTCAAAGATCCTCGATAGCAACACCTCTCCATCGTACTTTTAGGGTTTATCACTTTTTCTTGAGTTTTCTTAAGTGTGCGACTAGAGTTAATCATCGCATGTTTCGTGTCCCCCTTTTCTAAAGCGACAAATCCCTCTTTTATATCATTAGGGTTTCACATAAAACCCTAATAATACACTTAATCACCAAACCTTGGTTGGACCGGTCCATTGGGCCGTAATAATCGAAGATTATTTCATTAATCTCAATGATGGTCTTGTAATCTCGAAGACGGCCCATTAGTCTTTGAAGATTAAAACCACTTTCTCGAGAAAAATCTTATTATCCGAAGATTATCTAATTTATGTCGAACCTTATTTTCTTTTATCGAAGATTCCTTATCTTCTTCGGACATTATCCACTTTGTCCGAACGTTATCCGATCATGTCTAAATATTATCCATTTCTGTCCGAACATATCATGTCCGAACACTAGTCCCTCGACCAATCCACGCGGATTTATCGGAATGAGCTTCCAGACTCATTTTTCCTTGTATATTTGGATTTTCTTCGACCGACTTCACTTATTCCCAATCTTTTTTCGCAATCCGACGCTGATCCTCGGACCATCCTCATTGGTCCTCGAGGATCCTCGATGATCCTCGATAGAATTCTCGGACACGGGTGTTACACAGAGCCCGGCTTTGACTAGGTGCAAGACTAGGTCCGACTTTTGACTAAGTGCAAGGCGCGACTCATCTTCGCGAATTGTGAGGCTCTTGATTCAAATTTCCTTTTTGATGTAAGACTGGTCTTAGTTTTGGAGTGCACATTCGTGTGAGTCGTAGTTCGGCTTTTGTTCTTCATGCAAGGTTTTCCTCGGCCAACAAAGAGGCTCTGTCGAGGTTATCCTTGGCATTAAACTTGTTTTATGAACCATGTTATGGTGTAAGACGTCTCTTGACTTATCTTCAATATGCTTGAGCCGAAAATCAGAGTTCAATAGATAATAAGTATGCAAGACAAGTTTGCTCTACTTAGGTGCGAGCGTGGTGTCGGCTTACCCTATCGGTGCTTCAAGACCGGCGCGAGCGTGCAAGCCAGAGCCCAGCTTATAATGTCAGCCTATCTATAAGCCATTGCGAGATGGACCCGACTTCAGTCTTTAAGTATAAGTTTATGGCTTACTTAAATAAAGGCATGGATTATTTCGATAGACACGAAGTTTCTAAATCCGATCAACGAGCACCACTGCATCCATGTGGGAACGCATATTGAATCATACACCTGGCTAGGGAGACAATGTGGGAATAGCGAGAGCTAAGTTTGCAAATGTTTCGAGCAAGCAAGTTAGGAAATTGTAGCAAATGTTTCGAGCAAGAGAGTTAACATATTTTTTTTAAGATACAGTTGTGCTTCGTAATAGGCTACCTATGTACCTCGGCAGAAATTAAGCGGACCGTAGTTCGTATTACAAAGGAGTTGTTCGGGTAAGCGAGCTCTTTTTTTTTTTGCGGAAGAACTTGACCATTTCGTCACTCATGCTTTTAGATAATTTGGTCCGGATGCCAACACAGTGTTCGGGATTATTCTCGTCGATGTTTACTTGAAAAATTTTCCTACTCCAAGGGGTGAGGTCGGAGGCTGTACTTTTTGGGTCTGGGTCTGAGGTGCGGGAGGTCTCAGGTTATGCTCCTCCGTCCTTTAATTGCTATAAATTTTTTGCCGCTTCGCATCTTTTGCTCGACAAGAAAGCAAGTACAAGCTACATGCGGGCTGCCACGTATTATTTGGATTCCTCGTGGTGAAGGGAACTTAACACATTGATGATATGTAGGCGCGACCGCCTTCATCTTGTGCGACCAAGGGGTTCCGAGGATGACATTGTAAACTACAGACCTGTCGACAACCACATAATTTACCGAGGTTATGACTCCTCCAGCATAGATCGATAGCGTGATGCTTCCAACGGTCGTTAGCATGTCTCTGTCAAAGCCGGTCAACTTTTGGGTTTTGGGCTTCACGATACAAAGGTCGACCTCCGTTTTCATTAGCATATCTTTAAATGTGACGTTGACGGAGCTCCTTGTATCTATCAGAACTCGTGACATCTTGTTCTCACCCATGATCAATTCAACCACAAGAAGGTCGTTGTGGATTTCAGGAAGGTCGACTCTCGTCTTACGTAAAGAAAATATCTTCGAAGCTTGGCTGGGTCTACGTTTCTCTCCTTGTCTAGGGCTATTGCGTCTCCGCTTGTCGCGTGTAGTCTTTGATTGATCGGATAGAATCACGGCACGATGTGAGGCCCCCATTATCATGTTGATATGTCATCTTCTCTCGTTGCGTCTCTTGCACGCTTGGGTTTACCTTCTTGCGTTTCATTGTCTCGGTGCTGATCATTGTTTTGATTCTGATGATTGTTGTCATGATGGAGATCACGAGTAGATGACTTGGGCTGATCAATGCTTACATCTTCTTTCTTAAACTTTGAGAGAATTAAAGCATGGAGAGATCGACATTCATCCGTAGAGTGACCAGAGCATTTGTGGAAATCGTAGTACAATTGGGAGTTCTTGACTTCGTCGTTGCGATAATATTTGTTCCAATGTTGTGGAGGTTGAGCGTCCGAACTTCTAACTTGATAAGTCGATGTCGTCTTTTCGGCGGTGTCTTTGTAATCCTTGTTGTATTGTTGACAGGGTTCGTGGTACTCTTCCTTTGACTTCTCTTTTAGAGTTACCGCTTTGGGAATGGCGAGACGCTTTGCATGGATTGCCTTGTCCTCCTCGATCGCAATATGCTTGTTAGCACAGTGCAATGCATCTTCCAGCATCACAAAAAAGCGAGTCATGCCAAGTGGCATTTTGTAGTGCAGCGAAGACTTCATCATGGCCGTCAGGAAACACGCTGGGTCTGAGTTTCCTTCGTAGCTCAGTAGTTTCACCTTACTAGTATGCTTAACATGGATGCCATCTATGTGTGAGGTGAAGGAGGATCGCCGCATCTCTCCTAACACTTTTTCTTACTCCAGTGTCAAGCTGATCGCGCGATGCATCTTAGAGGTCATGTTACAGAGTGTTAACTTCATCTATTCGAGCTCACAGTGACGCGTTCTAGCGGTGTGGTATTCGCCCGACTGTCTTCTAGTTGCACGTTTGTCGATTGACCCGACTATGATTGAAGACGGTCAACGGCTCCGCTCTGGGGCTGGAGTTTGCCGTGGACAGACAATGGGTTCGGTGCTGAACCGCCTTGTCTTTCAACCTTTGGACGTTTGTCATCAGGCTTGTGCTGTTGCGATGGCATGAAGTTTCTCGTTTGTCATCTCTTCTTGTCGGTCAAGTCGATCACAATGGTCTGCATTAAACCATCGAGGCTAGATCTGTTATCTAGAACTTTGTTAGTTCGTTCAGGATCAGCCTTGTTCTACGAGGTGTTACAAGAAGGTGGATACGTGTTGGAGCGTCAATAGGAGCTGGAACATCAATTGGGGACATCGGCAGGGGCTGGAGCGTTGTGTGGGACTTCTCTATGTCGGTGACGGGTGGCCCATCAGAGGTCGGTGAGAGCCGGAAGGTTGGCAGGATCGATCGGCTTGCCGGCTGGTGGTGGCGACTTGACATCGTTGACTCCCGGTTCGCTCAAAATCTTAGTCTCGTAGTCATGGAGCTCGTTGATTGCTGGTTCCATCGTTCGATCTTGTTGAGAAGAAATACTTTGAACTTTCCCACTGGTGGCGTCAATTGTTTGTGCAACGACTGAAAAAAATATAAAAAATAATAAAATAAGGTATGGACGAAATAATTTTCTATATTAGATATTTGCGAGAATTCGCGTTTATGACAAACTTATCGTAAAAACAACTTTAGAAGAGAATACAGAAAATGCAATTTTTCTATAGCTCTCTCTGCTTTTCTCTCTGGATCCCCTTCTCCGTAGTTGCTCCTCTGTATTTATAAGATGAGAGGAGCAGATCTAGGTTCCCATGGAATCTGACAGATCGGGCCAACCTTTGTTGGGCTGGGATTGTGGGCCATTTTGCTTGTTTAGTGAAGAAAATGGAGTGGACTTTACTCCATGTCCATCATGTATGTTATCCAAACCATCCCAATACTTGGCAAATTTATATCGCATCGAAGATGCCATATCTCTTACGTTATGATAAGGATCTGAATTCATAGAGATTAAGGTTGCCTCAATGCTGCATATTTCATCATAACACGAACTAGATATATGAAAAAGCTCCAAGAATTTTTCTAACCGTCTAGCTTTGCCCGAGTCATCATCTGATAGTGGCCTCTTGTTAACCCCTATTTTTACCGGTTTTTACCTTTTTTATATACATTTTGAGTTTTTATCTTGACTTAAAGAGTGTTTTTAGTTTCTTTTAGTGTTTTCTTGAGTCTTGACAGGTTTTGAGAAGTTTTAAGTGTAAATGGAGAGTTTTTGGATCATTTCGGATGATTGGAGATGTAGGATCGTGCAGAAGCCTTAGAAGTTTGGTCTTCGATGGAAGACTTCCCACTGTTGGATCCTATTCATATTTTGACACAAGCTAGAAGAGGATGTGAGCTTCATTTTCAAGTGATTTGAAGGAAATCTAACGATGCGACCAGTTGAAGAAGAGGCTCTCAACCGATCGGTGGTAATGAGAACTGATCGGTTGCCAGAACGTTCAAACGAGTATTTTGAAGCTCATAACAAGCCTTGGTTGTCCAATACTCATCCTTTTCGGAAAACTTCTATTTTTCTCACTTTAGGGCTTCTGGAAAATTTCCATTTTGGCGTATTGGAAAATTTAAATTTTTCTTTCCTTCTCTTGTACTATAAATAAAGAGGTTGTCCCTGTTTGTAAATCATCTAGTTCTGAAGGAAAAACACTATGAAAGGGTCATTGTAAATACTTTGTAGTTGATTTAGCAATATAATTATGAGTTCTTCATCTTTGTGTTTCTTTATCTCTACTATGCTTGAATAATTCTCTATTAGGTTTTAAGGTTTATGTAAGGTTGTTTCGATATGTATTTATGCATGTTATATTGAGATTGATCCTTTGATTCTTCACCTAGGTTGATTTTAATGCTTACTTTAGATTCGAGAGGCTGAGTATGCCCTTAGACGTTTCTCAACAATTAGTCGTGCAATGGAACGTTGGATTGTAACCTAGGTGAGCAAATTGTTTATAGACAACAGAGTCTCTAAGGAGCTTTGTGAACCTATCAATCCAAATCTTAATGTTAGCTAATAATCCTTGGGGGCAGACAACGAGAGTTCATGTCAGGGTTATAACCGTTGGGGGCAGACAACGAGAGTTCTTGTCAAGGTTTTAGGCTTACTAGTTATCACTAAGAGATTAGGGTAACTAAATATTTATGATTGAGTTCAAGAATGGATCTATAATGCTTTCTCATATGCATATATATTGCTTGTTTAGAATTGTCTTAGGATTCTCTCTGCCTAACTTATCTATCCTTGTCCATATTATCTCATTAGGTTGTTAGATAAAAAATAAAATTACATTAAAAATCCCTAGCCAAGTTTTGATTGTCATAATCCATAGTGTAATCGTTTTGGTCTCTATGGTTCGATCCCTATGTACTACAACGGTGTATCGTACATTTGCGATAATATTTGGGGTAAAACTTACACTCAACACCCCTCTCTTTTCATTCCATTTTCTTCCTCAAGAAAGGACATATAATAAGGTTTGTCCTCATCAACCAATATATCAAATATTGACATGAACTTGAGAGCTGCTACCAACATGAGGTAAGTAGAATTCCACCTTGTTGTGCAGTCCAAAACCAAACTCCCTCTAGTTACATTCTGATCCATGGGTACACACCTTTGAAATGATCTAAATCGATTATTAGACGACCTATTATTTTTCACTGCATTCCTGATAGCAGCTATGCTACCACTTATCTTGTCTAAACCATCCTTCACAATCAAGTTCAATATATGACCACAACAACGAACCTGCGAAAATTCTCCTCTCAATACTAGTGCATCATCTCTCCAACTGTTCAATTTGCTCTTCAGGTGTTTAACATCATTGTCATTACCAGAAGCATTATCAAGAGTAATAGTGAAAATCTTTTCAATTCCCCATTCAATTATAGAACTTTTATGCTTATCTGCAATTATCTCTCCTTTATGATCAGGAACATGCTTAAAGCTTATGATCTTCCTTTCCAAACACTAGTTCTCATCAACGAAGTGAGCAGTAATTACTATATATTTAGTACTAGTAGTAGGTGCACTCCATATATATGTAGTCAAACACACCCTTTCCTTATTTTTGCTAAATAAGCTCTTCAAAAAAGTCTTTTCTTTCTCATACATTTGGACAATATCCCTGGTTATTGTCGCCCTTGAAAGAATCTCAAACAAAGGGAGATATATTTCACAAAAGTGTTAAAATATTGAACCTTCCACAAATGAAAACGGTAACTCATCCATAACAATCATCTTGCCAAGTTATCTTCTACATTCAGTCTTATTGAAATAGCGTGCAACAAGCTGACCATCTTGTTTAGTATCATCACCACCTCCATTAACTACTTCTCATTAACACCTTTTTAGCAGGAGACTCAACCAAAAATTTGTATGCCTTGCATATCTTATTGTGATTCCACAAAACACTAGTTCCAAAATTTGCTTCGTACTTAAGGAGTGAGTTCCAGTAGTTACATATAGCCTTTGTTGCATCCCCTTCAGATTTGGTACAATGGTTCCATATCAATGAGCGACAAACATATTGCTTCTTCGATTTTGGCAAAAGCTCGTTGTCATCAGTTAGTTGCTTCCTTTTTTGTCTGCAAACATCTTTTGATGCATATCCAGCTTCATTGTTAAATTTAGAAATTTTCATCTAATATAATAATGAAAGATCGTGAGATGGAGATCAAGTAACAATTAAAAACAGCCAATTACAATTCATAATAGAAAACATATAAACAAAAAAGTGAAGGTTGAAGCGTGTAATAATCTCCACCACAGAGTAAAGTTTGAATAATTAACAATTCTCCTTTTCATAAAAAATAAAGACTAAAGACTAAAGACTATTATACATATGAACTGATTTTTAATATGTAACTTAGTAACTTACTCGTTATAACTTAACGCGAAGACTACATTGGAGTTTTGAATTTTGATGGTGTTATCGATTAGTGATATTTATATTCTCTCATTTCTTATTATTAAGTTCTCAGAATTTATTTATATAAGAAAAGTAGACGACACTAAATCTAGATGCTAGAAAGCAGAAACTGTAAGTATATTAGAGTTTTTGAGTTTTTTTTGGTTTAATCGGTTTATTCGGTTATTAACCGAACCATATCTGTATTCATCGGTCACTAAACTATATCCATACAATTTGTATAGTATAACTAAAGACCATCCATATTGGTATATTTCGTTTTGGTTAGATTTTTCAGTTTTGAATAGAAAAAGTAGGCCTGGGATATTTTTAACCGAACAGAGGAAACCGAACCGGACCGAACCAAGATTTTTGGTTCTTGGTTCGGTTTTGGTTATAGGTACCTAACCAATCGGCAAGATTTAAATTTATTTCGGTTAACCGAGATTTTTGATTCGGTTCGGTTTGTTACCCGGTTAACTGAAATATTTGATTTTTTTTTTGTGGTATTTTTGAATAACCGGATTATACCACAATTAGACCGGTTTTACCAAATTTAAACAAGTTTTCATCAACAACCGAACCGAACCGAACCAAAATTAACCGAACAAACTGAAAATAACCTAAACAAACCGATTTTAGCTTACCAAGAGAACCCAAATTAACTAATTTATCAAACAATTTTTGAAATTTGGTAACAAACTGAATAACTGAACTAACCGGTTATCGAACCGAACCGAACTGACAACTTACTCAGTTAATTTCGACCAAATTACAAAAAACCGAAATAACCAAACAACCGATTAACCGAACCGGTCTAAATAAACCGAACTTGCAGGTCTAACAAAAAGTAATAGAAACGTGGGCGTTAGAAGTTGGGTTTATGTTACACTGCAAGCCCATTTCTTAGTCCATGGCCTATACAGAGAGGATGATATCAGTTCTTATGAACACACGCAAGAGACATAAAATAATTCCGAATCAATAAAGAAAACGGTCACTCGGTTTAGACTCTGTAAAGAATGTGACCAAATCACTTGAGAAAATGCTAGAAAGTCTACTAAGAAAACTTCTCTAACAGACCAAAAAACAAGACTATACTTACAGCAGAAAAAAAGGAAAGTTAAAAGAGTCGGTTACATTTCAGACATCATCGTGTCTTCTCTTGGACTGAAGAGCTAAACGAGCGTCTCTCTCCTTCTCAAACTGTCTGTAATCAGCTCTCTCCAAGAAACTAACTTTGTCGAGATACTTGTCCGAGCTTTTCTTGTACTTATCCAGCTCGTCTTCAACACCTTTGTTTTCCTCTTTATACTCTCCCCAATCTTTCCTTGTCTTGTCCAAAACACTCAGCTTTTGTTTCTTTTTTATCTGCTCAAGAGCCGTATCAACCGCTGACGGCGCTGCCGAGGAGGAGGAGGATGAGCCTTTGTTTCCCCGCTCCAATGCTTCTTTTGAATCCGCTTCCACTAACCGCTTTACTTCGACTTCTTGACCCGCAAAATCTTTGACCTCAGTTATCTGGAAGTGATCGAGAATAACATATACATTAACCGAATGAATGCGCCCCAAGTGCAATTCACAGATCACAAAGGTTAATTAGATTCTAGTCCAACAAAATCCATCTTCCTAGTTCCAAACAGCCGATAAGATCTTAGATTCTAACATTTCTGAGCCAAAAAACAATCTCAAACAAAAAGCAAGTTTTATTTATGGATTGCAAAGGTTCAATCAAACCACACATTAACTTGAGACAAAGATTCTAGTCCTCCACAATTCATCTTCTTACTTCCAAACACCTGATAGGATCTTAGATTCTAACAATACCAAGCCAAAACACAGATTTAAAAAAAAAAAAAAGAAACAAACTCTATGTTTGGATGGAAAGGTTCAATCAAACTACATTTTAACTAGAGACAGATATTTTTAGTCCCACACAATCTATCTTCCTAGTTCCAAACAGCTGATAAGAACTTAGATTCTAACAATACTGAGCCAAAAGACAAATTCACAAAAAAAAAAAAAAATTAATTTGCAGATCATAAAGGTTAAATCGAATTACAATTTACAATTACAGTGTTTAACTTGACACAGAGATTTAAATCCAACACCCACAATCCATGTTCTTTGTTCCAAACAGCAGATATAAGATCATAGATTCTAACAAGCCGAGCCGAAACACAGATTCGAGCAACTAACCTCAATCTTGCCCCGGCTCGAAGCAGCTGCAGCGGTTGCAGTTGCATTTCTCACCGCAGCTAAAGCGGCGGCAGCAATACTTTTAGCCTCCTCACTACAACTATGATTCAAAACACAATCATCCTTTTGTACATTCGAAACGCAATGATCCTTCTTCTTCGCATCCACGCCAAGATAGCTCCTCCAATTCTGCAAATCAAAGAAACAAAAAACCACACATTCAAAATCCCAAAGCATTAACTTAACAAAAGAATCAAAACGCAGAGAGAGAGAGAGAGAGAGTGAATAAAAATCTCACGTTATTATCTGATTTTTTAGCGGGCAAAGCGGTTGAGACAAAATTGAGCCGCTTATTTGGAACTCCTTCGTTCATTCGCTGCCAAATCTCAGAAACTTTCTTAGATACACTGCTCGAACCACTTTGATCAGGATATTTCTCATGAGACCCCATGTCTAGAATCAAGATACGTCTCTGTAAAAAGGGGCAAAATTTCAAATCCATCGTAATCGTATTCGATAAATTTAGGGTTTTGAACAAAAAAACATCGAAACTATATCGGAGATTGAAGAGAGAGACTAATTGCGGAGAAGGAACGAATAGAGTTCACCTTGAACGGCCGGCCGACGAAAACCCTAATTGATGGAACTGTCTGCAACAATGGACGGCGTCGATGATGATGATGAGCGTTTGAAGAAACCTTTTTTTATATATTATATAATTGACCACTATATTTTTTTAAAGTACAAATAGCCCCAAAACTTTCAGATACTAAGGGGGTGTTATTGGATTTAGGCTTTTAAAGGATTTGAGTTAACAGTGGATTTTAAAGTACAATGCATTTATATGGGATTTCTAACGTATTAGGTAGATTTTCTAGTGTATTTGAAAGTCATTAGTAATGGATTTCTGTTGATTCTTAAGGACTTTATTATTTTAAAATTATACAAAAATTATACAATGCTTGGTGGACTATACGGAGATCTTCCTCCACCGTCCGATGATGAAAAACTCAGCGGAAACTCCTCCTCCGTCTGGTCAATCAGTACCAAAATGGCTCCACCTACGCTTCGCAAACCACCAGCCTTTGCTCCGACGCAAACAATCCTAAGACCTCAGAACAAACCCAAACCTATCGCGTCGTCGCAATACAAGCCTCCTGCTCCTTCTTCTTTTTCTTCCTCACAATCGGTGATTACTCCAGCGAACGAATTAACACCTTCGCAGCCAGCATTAGTTGGTGTGACTTCATCGGTGATTCAAGAGTACGATCCAGCGAGACCTAACGATTACGAGGAGTACAAAGAGGAGAAGAAGAGGAAAGCTATGGAAGCTGAGATGAAGCGAGAGCTGGATAAGAGAAGGCAAGAGGAAGAGGAAAGAGAGAAGAAAGATAGAGAAGAGAGGGAGAAAGAGAGAGAAAGAGATAACAGTGATCCGTCTCGATTGAATATATCAGGTGAGGAAGCATGGAAGAGACGCGCCGCCATGAGTGGTGGAAGCGGTGGGAATCGAAGATCTTCGTCACCGCCGGGAAATGCTGACGGATTTAGTATTGGGAAATCGGAGACGAGTGGGTTAGGAGTTGGAGCAGGTGGACAGATGACAACTCCTCAGAAGATGATGGCGAAGATGGGTTGGAAACAGGGACAAGGGCTTGGGAAGCTAGAGCAAGGGATCACTACGCCATTGATGGCTAAGAAGACTGATCGTAGAGCTGGTGTCATTGTGAATGATTTTATAATTTTATATTTTAAAATTATAAAAGATCCTGAATCAAAACGACAGGGAGAACAGATCTTACTCGAGAAAGGAGAAGAATGTTAGGTTGGTGTTGAACGTCATCGATTAGGTTGTGGCTTTCGCCATGGACGAAACCAATCTGTTCGAAAAGTTCGGTCTTCAAACCTTCATCAATCTGTCCACCAACTTCTACTCTAGGAGAGAGAGACAGAAAGAATGATAGAGAGAGAGAGAGAGATAAATCGGAGATAACGACGCTTGCGGAGAAATCAGAAAGCAGATCACTGTGGGTGTGGGATTAGCGACAGCCGCGTGGGTTCAGATGTCGGTGGGAAGTATTTGAGAAAACGAGAACGAGAGAGATATAGAAATACATGAGAAAAAGATGGGATTCTGTTTCTTCGTAATTTGAGAATAAAGTACTTTAAAATCCTAAATGTTTCAAAATCAAATGAAAATTGAATAACACTTGTTTTAGATGTATTTTAGAATACGCCAAACAAATTCATATCCAATAACACCAGATTTTAAAGTACTTTTTAAAATACATAATTGAATAACACTTGATTTTAAAATACACTAAAATCCTTTAAAATACATCATCCAATACCCCCACCTAAGGATCGGAATGTTGATGAGTGATGGATTATGGAGTAGAGCGGGCAAACAATTATATTGCATTTCTTTTTGTTTCAGTTTTAGATGTGAGTTTAAACATATTTTGAAACGAATGTTTAGGTTATGTCATGTTTTGCAATGTAAAAATGTTTACAAAGCTATGGTAGGTCGTGTTCGGCTCGCAGCGACTGCGACTGAGACTGCGACTTGGAAATCGCAGGTCGTTGTTCGTTTATCAATCGCGCTACTGGTCGCTATGTTGTTCGTTTAGTAATCGCGCGACTGGTCGCTGTGTTGTTCGTTTAGCAATCGCTGCGACTGATTTTTAAACT
This sequence comes from Crucihimalaya himalaica, assembly GCA_004349715.1. Lineage (NCBI taxonomy): Eukaryota > Viridiplantae > Streptophyta > Magnoliopsida > Brassicales > Brassicaceae > Crucihimalaya > Crucihimalaya himalaica. Next base: position 158,833 of record SMJT01000069.1, read on the forward strand.
TTTCTTTTAAATGAAGAAATTTGATTTATAATTAGTTTTCAATATTTTTTTATCATTTACTACTATTACATATATAAAAAATAAATATTAAAATTTTTATAACAAATTTTTAAGCCAAATATGATAAATAAAGTCATAAATTTATCAATGAAAATATAACAAAAACATAAAATAAAATAAAATTATTTTGGCAGTCGCTGTGTTGTTCGTTTGACAGTCGCAGGATCCAGCGACCGATCACGGCGACTGGTCGCGGCAACTAGTCGCAGTGACCAGTCGCTAAAAAATACAGCGACTCAAATTTTCAGTAGCTGGTCACTGCGACCAGTTGCCGCGATCGGTCGCTGGATCCTGCGACTGCCAAACGAACAAGGCTTGGTCGCGGTCGCTGGTCGCGGTCGCCAGCGACTGCCAAACGAACACGCCCGTAGAGTACACGTTTAATTGGAGACTTAAACAGAATGGGAGGAAGGCTTTAGCAAGTATGTTAAAGAGATACTCTTCGTTAGATTCCAAAGTTTCATCCCGTCTCATTTTCTCTATTTTTATGGGTGAAAGTAAACTTTTTTCGACATATACCATGCAAATATATATTGTATATTAAAAAAAAGTCAAAACATTCTCATTCATCTTCACAATAGTTTGATTATTTTAATGAATCTATTTAATTAAAAAGTTTCTTATTTAACTTAAAAAAAAATCTAAAATAATAATTTTGAGTAAAAAAGAAAATTACTATATCTTTTTCTTTATCAACAGGAAAAATACTATATCTAACGTCTAGACATATATATCATAACCTATCTTATATATTAAAAAAAAACGCTTTTATTCATTCTTAGAATGGTTAATTGCTCTTATACCTTTAATGATTCTATTTAATTAAAAATCAGTCATTTACCTTTAAAAAAATTCTAAAATATATAAATTTGTGAAAAAAAAAATTACTATCAGACGTCTAAATAAACATATCAAGACAAGGACAAAAATATACTAAATAAATCATGAATACGGTCCTTCAAAACGTTTAGATTATCATTGTTTCTTTTATTTTTTGTTTTTGTATCTTTTTTGTGTTTTCGTTTAGACATTGTTTTCACTATTCTTCTTTGACTAAACATATCCTAAAATTAAATTGTTTCTATACATTTTTTCTCCGCACTTGGTGCAGATAACTACCTAGTATGTGTGTATATATATATATATACATATTGCATCTATCGATTATTTGACAAGATCCTCCCAAGGAGTCGGAACTCTAAGGTCGGTAAGGGGATAAGCTTTGCAACCAATAAACTGTGAAGTCTCAAAGTTCAAAAGATGTGGAAGAAATGGTCGCACAAGAGATGCGGAAGGCTCTTGATATACCGATTGACAAGAAAAAATGAGAATCACTCTCAAAGGTTCCAAAAATAATAACCAAAGACTTCTTTTTTTATTCGTAATTATATAGAGGAATTACAACAAATTCTTCTATAATAGTTCTTAACATGCAAAGCATCTAGGGAGATGAAATTCAAATTCTAAAGTGCATGTAAGAGAGAGAAATCGACATAATTAAATGCAGTCTTTGCGATGAACAAAAATTGATTTCGTTGATGGCTTTTGGGCTGAATCCACTTTGCTGGGCTTCTCTAATGGATCAAGAATAGAGAATAATGCGGTTTGTAGCTTAATTCATTTTGCTCTGGCCAGAATTCTTCATTGATTGCGCACAATTCTGAATCCGATAAACTGGAATCACTTGACTTGTAAATTCAATAACTTCTATGTTTGAACTCCATCTGGTTTGAGGCGTTGAATTCAAACAGTGAACACATGTCCTGATGCTTCCCATGATCATATCATTATTATACTTCTCCAATATTATACTTCATAAACCAAATAATTTAGGTATTATGACTTAATTTCTTCTAAAAAAGATATTGATAACCGAGAAAAATGAAAAATATACAAAAAAACTATGATTATGGTGTACAAGAACGTTTTTCAAAAACATTTCTTTTATTTTTGGTGTTTATTTCTTTTGATATATCCGTTTACACATTGATTTTGCTATTCATATTTGCCTAAACATACTCAATAATTCAATTGTTTCTATTCATTTTTTCCCATTGTGCGGATAGCTACCTACTATATTTTCTCTTCTCTTAAGGTGTCCACATTATAACCAAAATAATATTGTGGACCCTACAATTAATCACTTCAAATTTTTAATTTTCTGATTAATTTCATCTAAGCACTTACCTTAAATAATACACAATTTGTATTACATGTTACTTAAATAAAAAGACACAAATGTAACATATGCATAACAAGTTTTGAAATTTAAATTTAAATAAGTATTTGAAACAAAAGAAATAATGTATGCTAATATATGACAAAAATATGAACAGTAATCCTGAAATATAAAATTAAGAATAAGAAGTTATTTAAGACAGAAAAATCAATTAAATAATAATATTTTTGAAGGGTTAAAATAACATAAAATAATATTGTAATGTTCTATATGATAGAAGGCATGAAATTGTGTATTTATAATAGAAAATACAAGATAGTAAAAATTAGTACTATAATAGATTTCATAATTTTCTCGCCAAAAATGTGAATCCATAATTTTCCGCCAAAAGTGTGGATTCACAATTTTTCCGCCAAAACGTGTTTCTTTAATTTTCACGCCAAAAATATGAGTCCGCAATTTTCCGTCAAAACCGAGGGTATACCAAAGATATAATGATTACTAAGATGAATGAATCAAGAAACTCAATAGATAAATCATTCTCAAACATGAACACTTAATAAGACTAGTTCTCTTTCAAAACATTAATCCCTAAACTTGACTAATCAATTTGACAAACTGTTGTTTGAGATCTCCTAGTCAAATTTGCATTATCAATCAAGTTCGCTATGTTCACAATCCTGCCTAACATCAACTGTCGTTGGCTAAGAGTGTATTGCTCAAATCACATCAATTAAGGCAATCTATCAAACACTTTCATGCATAGATAAACTTAGGATCTAAAACTGGGTGATCAATCCTATTCTAGCATTAAGAACATGTGAATTGAAGAACCTAAAGAGATAGAGTTTCATAAAAGCAATCAAATCATCAAACCATTGATACCTCTACTTAAAACCCTAAAACCCAATTAAGAGACTACTCAAACATAACAAAAGAAATAATACAAATAAAAGAGGAAGACATAATAGAATTGCAATTGATTAAGAAATAGGGTTTAGAAATCTTCTCCAAATTGTCAGAAAAGATGAATCTCAAATCCCCAAGAAATAGCTTACAAAGTGAAAGTCTCTTCAGAAAATAAAAAGAAGCGTAAAAGTATCCAGATCTCTCCAAAAGTTAGGTCTAGGGCTTTATTTCGTCGAATGCGTAAAAGTATCCAGATCTCTCCAAAAGTTGAGTCCAGAGTTTTATAACAATAGAACAGGAGTAAAGTTAAATCTGGAGTGAATCAGGTCAAATTTGGGCCCAAAATAGGCCAAAAAACGCGTTTGGAGAACGGATCGATCGATCTAAAATCGGACCGATCGGTCAAACATCACTGGAATCCGTCTGGGTAGGGGATCGATCAATCCAAAGGTTGACCGATCGGTATGTCACTCTCAAGTTTCAATTCCTACAACTGTTTCAACCGCTCGCCAGAATCACATGTCTTCACTAAATCGGGTATAACTTTTGAATGCATTGATAGATTTCCTTTAAACAGCTTGTTTGAAATAAAAGATAACATCCTTAGATATCTTGAGTCAAAAATTGAGAAATATCTAACGAAATTAAGTTCTCCATGTATGGGAAATATTCTGACGATTCTACACAGTTCTTCATCCCCAAAAGTGTGTTTTCACCCCAAATTGGCTTGTTTTCTTCCAAAACAACCTAGAACCTGTAATAACTTGATAAATGAAAACAAAGACTCAAAACCAATTAAAAAGCAATACATCAATTCCCCCGGATTTAGATCTTTGCTTGTCCTCAAGTAAAGAAAATGCCTTCACCGAGAAAAGAGGTTTGAAAACACGAGAACTCACAAATTCTTTCGGGATCATGCTTCATGCCAATTGCCTGCAACCTGCCGATACAAAGTTCATACCAAACCGTACTCCGCTGTACTTCGCCATACATAATACTAAATCTCGTAATCATAGAGAACTTTTAGAATCAAAGAACTTAACCTTTTAACATTCATAAAGATATGCGTGTACTCTCACAAAGGGGTATCAAATACGTTATGGTCTAGGTATCGAGGCTAGTTTATGGTGGCTCAAGTGTTTAAGATTTTCTGCAATGCGAACGGATGCAAGTCATTGTGCAAAATTACAGTGAGACACAAACCAACTGAGAGGAACATATATTCCCTTTCGCCTAGATTACCAAAAACCAACTCAAAACCTCATTAAACTAGAAGTTCTCCTATTGCTTTTGAAAACTAAACATAGCAATTCGACTTTTCCCCCTTTATTTCTTGGAATTCATTTTTTTGGCGGGGGAATGGAACCGGTTTTTGTCTTTCATAAGCTGCATCAAAAGGTAACTTAATCATACATTCTCAGTTCATTCCCATAGACATCACCATCAATCAAAACTACTAAATCATCTCACGAATTCATCATACAAACTACACAACTTAATCCTAACAAAAGAAAAGCTATGTCAGTTTGTATATTCCATAGTTTTTGACATGGGTAAGGATTGCACATAATGATGATGAAATAAAGATGGATGGGGTTTCAAACATGGGTAAGGACAAGGGGAGGTACTAGACTGAAGCTGAGTCTACCTATCCAGAGTTTACAGAGAGTTATCTAAATGATGCAAAGAAAACTCTGAATATATAATCCATTACATGATTATCAAGGCCCTAAGTGAGATATAATAAGTCCGGTTTAAGTTCCAATAAGCAACGTTAAGCTGAAATCATCCAAATTTCTAAGTGATAGGGATTATCGTATAGTGACCGAGGCATGAACACTCTCATCAAATGGTGGCTCCTCATATGGCTCATCCTCTTCTTCTTGTGGCCAATTATTGTATTTCATGGTCAACAATCACTTTCTTTTTTTTTTAAATAACACCTGATAACATCTAAAAGAAAAGAAACAATAATTAGTAACTATAGAAAAAATGTTAGTGTAAAAACTAATCCTAAATCTATAGGTAACGCTATTGGTCCCCAGCAACGGCACCAAATTTATTGCTAGAGTAATTAACTCAAAATACTTAAAACCGCAAGGACACGGTGAAGTGCGCAGTAGTATGTTCGGGGCCAATCCACAAGGACGAATGATACTCTATTGATTTGCGAGATTCGTAAATAGGTAAAGCGTAGAAAAGTTGTTTTGGTTTTCAGAATTGTAAATAAAAATGCAGAGAGATAAATTATGTAAACTAAAGATTAAAGGCATTGGGTCATAGGGTATATCAGAGAAATAATGATCAATAAGATGAATGAATCAAGAAACTCAACAGATAAAACCGTTCTCAAATATGAAAACTTAATTAGATTAATTCTCTTTCAAGACATTAATCTTTAAACTTGACTAATCAATTTTACAAAATGTCGTTTGAGATCTCCTAGTCTAATTTGCATTATCAATCAAGTTCACTATGTTCACAATACTTCGGAACATCAAATGTCCTTGGTTAAGAGCGTATTTCTCAATTCACATCAATTCAGGCAATCTATCAAACACTTTCATGCATAGATAAACCTAGGATCTAAAAGAGGGTGATCAATCCTATTCAAGCATTAAGAACATGTGAATTGAAGAACCTAAAGAGTTAAAGTTTCATAAAATCAAATCATCAAACCATTGAATCCCCTACTTAGAACCCTAAAACCAAATTAAGAGACTACTCAGATATAACAAAAGAAATGATACAAATAAAAAAAGAAGACATAATAGAGTTGCAATTGATTAAAAAATAGGGTTTTCAAAATCTTCTTCGAATTGTCAAAAAGGATAAATCTCAAATCCCCAAGGAGTAGCTTACAAAGTGAAAATCTCTCTAAGAAAATAAAAAAAAGCGTAAAAGTATCCAGATCTCATGAAAAGTTGAGTCCAGGGTTTTATAACAATAGAAGACAAGTTAGGTTGAATCTAGAGTGGATTAGGTCAAATTTGGGTCCAAAATAGACCAACGAGGCTGGGGAACAGACCGATCGATCTAGAAGCGGACCAATCGGTCAACCTTCATTGGAATCCGTCTGGGTAGGGGATCGATCGATCCAAAGGAGGACCGATCTATTTGTCACTTTCTTGTTTCAATTCCTATAACTACTTCAACCGCTCGTGAGAATGACATGTGTTCAATAAATTGGGTATAACTTCTTAATGCACCATTAGATTTCCTTCAAACCACTTGGAAATGAAAGATAACATACTTAGCTATTTTGTGTCAAAAATGAAGATAGCTCTAACGATGGTAAATTCTCCATGTATTGGCAAAATTCTGACGCTTCTACACTGTTCTAAATCTCCAAAAGTGTGTTTTCATCCCAAATTGGCTTGTTTTCTTCCAAAACAACCTAAAACCAGTAAGAACTCGATAAAGGTCTTAAAGACTCAATAAATATATTTATCGATTTATCGATTTATTCATAGTTTTATATATTTATCGATTTCTAGAAAAACACTTTTATTCAATTAATATATGAACTATGAAAGAAAACAAAGACTCAAAATCGATAAAAAAAGCAATACATCAACTCCCCCTGACTTAGATCTTTGCTTGTCCTCAAGTAAAGCAAATGGCTTCATCGAGAATAGAGGTTTGGAAACAGGAGAACTCAAAAATTCTTTCGGGATCATGCTTCATGTCAATTGCCTGCAAACTGCCATACAAGGTTCATACTAAACCGTACTCCGCTGTACTTCGCCATACTTGTAGCATCAATACTAAATCTCGGGATATAGAGAAATTTTAGAATCAAAGAACTTAACCTTTAAACATTCATGAAGATATGCATGTACTCTCACAAAGGGGGTATCAAACACGTTGTCGTCTATGTATCGAGGCTAGTTTATGGTGGCTCAAGTGTTTACGATTTCCTACAATGCGAACAGATGCAAGTCATTATGCAAAATCAAGTGAAACACAGACCAACTGAGAGGTACATAGCTTCTCTTTTGCCTAAATTACAAAACTAACTCATATGCTCATTAAACTAGAAGTTCCCTTGATGCTTTTGAAAACTAAACATACCAATTCGACTTTTCCAGTTCCATCCCTTTTCCTTTTCCTGCTTTATTTCGTCGAATGAGTAAAAGTATCCAGATCTCTCCAAAAGTTGAGTCCAGAGTTTTATAACAATAGAACAGGAGTAAGGTTAAATCTGGAGTGAATCAGGTCAAATTTAGGCCCAAAATAGGCCTTAAAACGTGTATGGGAACGGACCGATCGATCAGGAAGCGGACCAATCGGTCAAACATCACTAAAATCTGTCTAGGTAGGGGATCGATTGATCTAAAGGTGGACAGGTTGGTCTTTCACTCTCTCGTTTCAATTCCTACAACTGGTTCAACCGCTTGCTCGCTGGAGTGAACTCTGATCCTCGATCGAAGGTTTCGACTCGTCCTCCAGATGAATCCGATGCATGCACAGGTCTAGTGATATACCTGAAATGTCATCAAGAGAATAGCCAAGAGCTTTGCGATACTTGCGCAGCTTGCTCAGCAGTAAGGCAACCTCTGCGTTGTTCAAAGAAGAATTGACAATTACAGGATATTTGGAATTAGGACCAAGAAAAACATACCTTAGATTGGTTGGGAGTGGTTTAAGTTCGATCTTAGGAGCTCTCTCCTCACTCCACTCACCAAATGAATCGGTTCGCTTAGACGTAACGACCAATTCCTCTGGTGGAGGTGGACGGTGTCGATCGATACTCTCAGTGGTATCAACCGTTGCTCCTTGGCAGTTCTCAAGCATCCTGGCATATCCATCAACAACATCGCTTGAGTATACCTCTGAGTTAGCTGAACAGACCAGTGCTCTCTCTAGCGGGTTCTCAGGACGTATCTTCATGAAGTACTCGTCAGATATGTCGCTGAAAGTGTCAACCAAGAACGTTTGCCCATCAATGGTCGGTTTTTTCATCATCTTCTCCATGTAGAAAGTCATGACCAAATCACCGACGTTAAGAGATATCCTCCCATTCTTACAATCGATCAGAGCTCCGGCTGTTGCTAGAAAAGGCCTTCCAAGAATGAGTGGATCCTTTGGCTCTGCGTCGTACTCCAGGACAATGAAATTAGTTAGGACTAAGCAATCTTTGATCATTATCAGAACATCTTCGAGTAATCCCTCGGGAAATCGAACTGAGCGATTAGCTAGAATCAGAGAGATTCTGGTGGGTGTGAAATCTGTCATTCCCATTCGCTTAGCCACGGAGTACTGCATAAGATTGACACTGGAGCCAAGATCGCAGAGAGACCGCTCGAGTCTTTCTGTAAAAACTGTACAGTCCAACACAAAACTTCCTGGGTCTGGCAGCTTCTTTGGAATCTTATTGAGCAGGATCGCACTGCACTCATGAGTAACCCTCATCACTCCCTTCTCAAGGTTCACATTGCTTGATACCATCCGCTTGATATATCTCCTGAGAGCTGGTGAAGTCATGATAGCATCGACAAAAGGAAGCTCAACAATCAACTTTTCTATCATTGCCTTACATCTGGCTTCTTCCACTTCCTTCTTGGTCTAGGTAGGAGGTCGAGGGAAAGGTATCTTGGGCACGTAGATTCTTCCTGTACTCACCACGATCTATTTCTTTTCGACTTCTGGGTTACTGTCGATCGATGCAGGTGGTTTTGAAACGTCTTTGGCAGATCCTTGGACAGGTATCGATCGATGTTGTCTGGTATCGGTCGATACTGGATGGGTATCAGTCGATACTGGTGTGATTTCAGGAGTGCCATCGTCGTCATGTACAGCAAGATCAACGAACATTTTTGCAGTATAAGCCTTCTTCACTCCTGGACTGACTTCTTTTCCACTCCTCAAGGTGATTGCATGAACATGTTCCCTTGGATTCACTGTTTTCCCTAGAAGAAAACCATCTTGTCTCTTAACTGCTTCTACGGTCTGGGCAACTTGAGTTTCCAGTTTCTTCTAATGAATGTTAAGGGCTTCAATCTTTCCATTCAGATCGGTGTACAGGGCGTCCATCTTCCCGTTGAAATCAACAGTCATCTTCTGATGTCCCTCAAGAATTTGTTCAAGCATGGATTCAACCTTGCTCTCCTGAGTCTTGGGTGGCGGGGTTTGGTAAGATGAACTCCCGTAAGTACGAGTGTATCCACTTCTGCATCGGTTTCTGGGAAAAGGAGTTTGCTCCGAAACCTCAGCAATCTGCGATCCATCAATGTTCCCATTCTGCTTCTTTCGTTCATAATCTGCATTCTTGGTACTATTGCTAGACGCCAAGTTCTCAATCAGCACATAAGCATCCTCGGGATATCTCGTGTTGGATTAACATTGCTCGCAGCATCCAGAGCCATCTGATATCTCCAATCGATCCCTCGAAAGAAAATACCCAGCAACTGAACCTGTGTGAACCCGTGATGCGGACAATCTCTCTGATAAGATCTGAATTTCACGCAAGCAGCCTTAAATGCCTCTGTTTCTCCCTGAGAAAATTGGGATATCTTGTTCCTTAACTCCTCGGATCTCGCATTGTCGTAGAAGTTGTTCAGAAACGCGTTCTTCGTCTCTTCCCAAGTGCTCAAAGATCCAGGAGGCAACTGCTTCAGCCAGTAAGTTGCATCCCCACCAAGAGAGTATGGGAAAAGCTTACAGAAAAGAAACTCATTGGGCACTCCATTGTACTTGATACTAGTAACCAAATCCTCGAACCTCTCGATGTGATCCATGGGATGCTCGTGAGAAAGACCGTGAAAAGGGTGCTGACCCACAAGAGTGTAGTATGCAGGCTTCAACTCAAAGTCATTCCTCTGAAAAGTGGGAATGCGGATTGTAGACCGATTGGCATAAAACGAATCGCGTCTGTTGTACTCTCCAGGCGTCCTCGTGCGATTAACCAAAGCATTCCCTACATTCCCGCGCACAGCAGGTGGGACAACTTCGTTGGCTACTGGTGCAGGGATAACGACGTTCCCCTCTGCATCAAGCTGTTGTCCTTGCTCATTACACAGATGACCTTCCTGATCTCTCAAAACTCCAGCCTCATTGCGAGCGAGCACAATTGGATTGTTCATCTCTGCTTGCTTCTTTTGCTTCCTGGCTCTGCGCTCCAATTTAGCTAGTTCCTTGTTGGACAGATTAGTCAACTGCGTGTTCTTGTTCCTTCTGGTTTTCTCGACTAGGCATACACCTGAAACAAAAAAGTTAAAGCATGTAAGTAACAAAATTTAAATAGAAATATGACGAGTACCGACCGATACCAGATAGGTGTCGACTGTTGCTCGACCAACTTAGTCGAAATTCTAAGCTAAAATCTAATGGCGAAATTAGAGTCCCCGGCAACGGCGCCAAAATTTGATATGCTCAAATATAATACCAAAAGTACTAAAGCAGTAGCTGCAGTATATTAGAGGTTGAACAACAAAGATTCAAGATAACACTCAATAGATTCAGAATATGAATTAAGCTAAGCAAAATCAATGTAATTAAAAAAAGCAAACAATTAAAAATAGTTTGTAAAATCAATGGAGGAAAGCGTTAAGCCTAGGAAAATTTGCCGGTAAATCAGAATTGCAGATCAAACAGATTGTCAGGAATATATTAAGCAACGTTCTTGAACTTGAAACACGAATATAAAACCAACCAACTTTCGCTGCGCAGATTATCTGCAAATCCTAGAATTCCAAATTTCTTTGCAAATCCTATGAATTCAAACAAGCATTAATGACCCGGTTCAATTGTTCAGAAAATCCTAAACCAAATTTCTTTGCGAATAGATCTTTTGCTCACCCAACACTAGTTCAGGAAATCAATCACACTTTCGTGCCAATTAATCAAGCTAATATCAGATTCTAGGTCGCGAAGCTAGAATAAGCAATAATCATAAGTCTAGATGAAGAACTCTATGGATTTTCCCAAACAATTCAGTTCAATCTAACAATTTATCAAACACCTTTGAATAACCCTAAACCTAACAAGGAATCTACTCAGACATGGTGAATGGAACAAACATCATGAATCAAATAGATTGCATTAAAGAAATAGAGTAAAGAGTACAAAGAGGGTTCCAAATATTCTCCCAAAACTCTGTTACAAAATCTCTATCTCCGGGTATGAGTTGTCCCAAAAAGTGACTGAAAAACCTAAATATGTCCTAAAACACGTTCTGGGTTTAATTGTAAATAATAAAGTCTTCTGGGCCAAAGAGCAGATTCTTTAAACTTGTAGAGATTCGCGTTCTCTTCCTTGGATGTCGGTATCAAGTGATACCATAAGTGGTATCGATCGATAGAGAAGCAGCGAGTCACGTTCCTTCCAAGTGTCAGCATCGATCGACACTAGGTGGTGTCGGTCGATACACAGGCTTCATATCGGCTTCTGAACTGCTTGATCCATGTTCAGCTCCAAAATGCTCCAGAAAGCTTCAATAAGTCCAATTCAGCTCCAAACGTACCTAAATCCTGAAAAGATTCTAAAAGACTCCAAAAATACTAGAAAGACTGAATAAAAACGGGTAAAAACCATGATATATCATTATGGTATATGTATCGAGGCTAGTTTAAGGTTACATAAGTGTTTAGGATTTCCTACAATGTGAACGAATGCAAGTCTTTGTGCAAAATCACAGTGAGACACATATCAACTGAGAGGTACATAGTTTCCCTTTCACCTAGATTACCAAATTATATTCTTAAATATAATACCCTAAGAGTACTAAAGTAGTAGATGCAGTATAGTAGGGGTCGAACCACAAAGACTCAAGAATTCACTCAATAGATATTAAGACTCAAATTAAGCTAAGCAAACAAAGTAATGCAAGAAATAAACAGCAGAATATAAAAGTTGTGAAATTCAATGGAGGAAAAACGCTAAGCCTAGGGAAATTCTCCGATAAATCAGAATTGCAGATCAAATAGAATGTCAGGAGGATATTGAGCACTATTCTTGAATTTGAAACACAAATGTAAAATCAACCAACCGTCGCTGCGAAGATTATCTATGTCTAAACCCAGAATTCTAAATTTCTTTCCAAATCGTAAAAATTCAAACAAGAATTAATGATCAGGTTCAATTGTTCACAAAATCCTAAACCAAATTTCTTTGCGAATAGGTCTTTTGCTCATCTAACACTAGTTCAGGCAATCAATCACACTTCCATGCCAATCAAACAACCTAAGATCAGATTCTAGGTCATGAAGCTAGAATAAGCAATAATCACATGTCTAGATGAAGAACTCTATTGAATTTCTCCTATCAATTCAGATCAACCTAACAATTCATCAAACACCTTTAAATAACTCTAAACCTAACAAGGAATCTACTCAGACATGGTGAATGAAGCAAACATCATGAATAAAATAGATTGCATAAAATAATTTAGTAAAGAGTAACAAGGGTTCGAAATCTTCTCTCTCAGGAACAGAGTTTCTGACTTCTCTCCTTCTCTCAAAACCCGAATAATGAATAATATCCAGTCTCTTCTAAAAGTGGCTGAAAACCCTAAATATAATGCTAAAACATGTTTTGGGCTTAATTCTAAATAATAAAATATTTTGGGCCAAGTTGCAGAATCTTGAAACTTGTAAAATCACGTGTTTTCTTTTCCTGCGGTCGGTGTCGATCGATACTGGGTTTGGTGTCGGTCTACACCAGGACTCTGTGCTCGCCAGACTGGACTGTTTTCACGAAAACTGGCATAACTTTTGATCGCACCGTTAGAATGGTCTCAAACCACTTCCAAATGAAAGCTAATCCATTGATCTGTCTTGTATCCAAAGTTGAGCTCAATCCAACGGTGAAAAATTATTCAAGGATGCCAAAAAGCTCTTGAATGCTCCAATATCTCTAATTATGCTCCAAACGTGCCAAAACCTGAAAAGACTCAAAAAGACTACAAAAACACTAGAAAGACTCTGAAACAAGACCTATATCATGGCTAAAAACGAGTAAAAACCATGATATATCAACTCCCCTAGACTTAGCCTTTGCTTGCCCTCAAGCAAACAGAAAACCAAACCAGAGGAAGAGGTTTGAAAACACGGAGACTCACCTATTCTTGAAACATTGCAATGACCCTTTTCCCAAGCTTTCTAGATATCACCTAATCAGTTTCAGATCTAACCACCATGTACTTCCTTGTAGACAATCGCAGCTTCCCAGACTACACACATTATTTCACAACATTATCCATCCAAACCTTCATCGCCAGTTTCATCACTGCAGCCAATGTTCTAGAACCTTCTAGACTCTTCTTCATACGATATCATGACAAAAGAACCTCCCAAATTACACACTTTTGGTATTGTTTTCCTTTCCCACAGACTTATCTCTTTTTATGTTTTTTTATTTATTAGCTTCGCATATACAAATCAAGGTTTGAGACGCGAGTATTGATGGTGTTTGCCACCGAATCCCCGGTTCTCCCCTCTCAATGTATCAAAGGCTTTAGACGAATAATGGGGTCCTGGGAAATGTTCTTACCCCTCGCTCCAACCTTTGTGTGATCATTCCTTATCCAAGTAGAATAATGGATCACTGGAAATTGTCTCAGCCTTCTACTCGGCGAGAATCATCTCATCTTTTATGCATCTTATTTACCAACTTGTGTCAAGGGAGAGGTATACCATTATTTTCAAACACATGGGTTCCTTTGTCAGATATGAATGATGAATCAAGCTCTATAAACACTAACCACAACGATGAAGTGCAATAATTTGGCTAAGGCTTTGGAAGGACTCTGCTGGAGACATGGGTGTCTTCTAGTTAACTGGTCAGTCTTTGGATTTTTCATTAGTCGATCTAGAACTGATTCTGTAACACTGGTCACTCAAAAGCAAGGTCAGAACAATAGATTCAAGAAAAAGATCATAATCTCAAATAGGCTTGACTCGATAAAACAAATTTGACACAAAAACAGACTGACTCTAAGAAAAACAAGCACAATGTCAACGACTACTTATCCCAGATTTAACTTAGTAGTTATCACTAAGAGATTATAGTAACTAGTATTTATGATTGAGTTCAAGAATGATTTTTAATGCTTTCTCATATGCATGTATGTTGCTTGTTCAGAAATCTTTGAGGATTCATTTACCCAATTTATATATCCATTGTTTATTTCATATTTATTTCTCTATATTGTTAGAAAACCAAACAAATATCATATTTATTGTCTTACCTAAGTTTTGATTATTATAATCCATAGTGTAATTGTTTAGGTCCTTATAGATTCGATTTTTAAATACTACAGCGGTGTTATCGTACACTTGCTACATAATTTGGGGTAAAACTTACACTCAACAGATAGATCAGCGCAACGAGAGTTGGTAAAAATATCAGAATCTAGCCTAGGTGAGCAAGGTACCTCTGCACAACGGGAGTTGTAGAAGCCTGGTGAACATATCAATCTTTTTCTTAATGCTAGCTATTAGATCTTAATAGTGAACGAGAGTTTCTGTTAGAAATATTTAGCTTAGTACGTTAACACTAAGGGATTAAGATAACTAACATTTATGATTGAGTTCGAGACGGGATTTAAAGTTTTCTCACATGTATGCATGTTTGCTTGTTTAGATATTTTAAGATATTTCTTGAATGCCTAACCATCTATTATCGTTTATTTAGTTATTTTCATTATTAAAAGAAAAACAAAACAAAAATCATTTGCATTATCCTACCTACGTTTTAGTTATTATAATTCATAGTGTATTTGTTTTTGTACTTGTGAATTTGATCTCTAAGTACTACAGCGGTATATCGTACACTAGCGCTAATTATTTGGGGTAAAATATTACACCTCAACAGTGTGTTGAGAGAATCATCCATCAAAAATCTCAACCAATCACTGGAAACCCAAAACCAAGCTTTAACAAACCACTATGGGACCAACAAGATCGAACGATCGATCCTACTTACAGATGAATTGATCCTTCATACATATCGATCAAATCCGTCCATAAGACTACAGAAGCATCTCTTCACGTACATTTTAGACGACTGCGAATTTAACTAATGACCTATATAGATCTATCAATCTTTGCCTCAAAAATAGAACATCAAGGATTTCTCGCAAATCAAGATTACAATAAATGTGAAAAAATGAAGTTGAGGAACGAAAGAAGCCTAAAAAGAAAAAAAATGCCAAGCTCAGAAAGAAACTTAAAGCTCTCTACAAAAAATTGGAAGAATTGGAGGATAAGGTGAAAAAATTAACCTCAAGCAGCACAACCAAAGTTAAGAGATCCAAGAAAACAATGGTCGTTTCAAGTGGGATATCAAGAAGAGAAATTGTGTAAAGATGAAGAGCTAAACCAATATCGACTTGGAAGATTATTCAAAAGAAAATATTGATCACTATTCAAACTTATATGCTGACGATAATGGAGAGAAAGGAGTCAAGGAAGTCTACTGTTACATGTCGAGTCAAACTCCCTACACGAGGAAGTTGAGGCAGAAATATCAAATCAACTTCACAAGATTAACATTGATGAGATTAGTGGGAGGCTTAGAAATTTTGTGAACGTTATGACTGCAACTAAACAGCTACTACCGAACAAATCAAACAATAATTCTCTAAAGAGGAAAAACTTTAAAGGCGAATGGAACAATTTGGTAAAGCTTCGGAAAATATCATCACTTTGCAAGAGATGATAGCCTTGATTATGTTGTATGCTTGAACATGAGCGGACAAAATGAAAACAAGAGAAGAATAAATCTCTACCCAAAATGAAGAGATGAAGGATCGAAATGTCAAAAACGCAAAACCAATTAAGAAGAGTTCCACTAGTTAGAAGAGGAACAAGTAAAATAAAAAATTGACATGGAGGGACATGATTACAACAAGAAGGAGTTGAGCGAGAGGATTAACACCATATATGATCAATTCGAGTTATGTTTCAGAGATGCATTTGACAAAATCATATGCGTCTGCACACGTGTAACTAATTGATATGCTCAAATATAATACCCTAAAAGTACCTAAGCAGTAGCTGCAGTATATTAGGGGTCGAACCACAAAGACTCAAGATATCACTCAATAGATTTCAGAATATGAGTCAAGCTAAGTAAAATAAATGTAATTGAAAACAGCAAAACGATTAAAAACGGGTTGTAAAATCAATGGAGGAAAGAGCTTAGCCTAGGGAAATTCTTCGGTAAATCAGAATTGCAGATCAAATAGAATGTCAGGAGGATATTAAGCACTGTTCTTGAACTTGAAACACAAATGTAAAATTAACCAACCGTCGCTACGAAGATTATCTATGTCTAAACCTAGAATTCCAAATTTCTTTGCAAATCCTATGAATTCAAACAAGCATTAATGATCAGGTTCAATTGTTCACAAAATCCTAAACCAAATTTCTTTGCGAATAGGTTTTTTGCTCATCTAACACTAGTTCAGGCAATCAATCACACTTTCGTGCCAATCAAACAACCTAAGATCAGATTCGAGGTCATGAAGCTAGAATAAGCAGTAATCGCAAGTCTAGATGAAGAACTCTATTGAATTTCTCCTATCAATTCAGATCAACCTAACAATTCATCAAACACCTTTGAATAACCCTAAACCTAACAAAGAATCTACTCAGACATGGTGAATGAAGCAAACATCATGAATAAAATAGATTGCATAAAAGAGTAGAGTAAAGAGTTTCAAGGGTTCGAAATCTTCTCTCTCAGGAACAGAGTTTCTCACTTCTCTCCCTCTCTCAAAACCCGAATAATCAATAAAATCCAGTATCCTCTAAAAGTGGCTAACAACCTTAAATATAATGCTAAAACACGTTCTGGGCTTAATTGTAAATAATAGAATCTTCTAGGCCAAGTTGCAAAATCTTCAAACTTGTCAAATCACGTGTTTTCACCAGGACTCTGTGCTCGCCAGACGGGACTGTCTTCACGAAACTTAGCATAACTTTTAATCGCACCGTTAGAATGGCCTCAAACCACTTCCAAATGAAAGCTAATCCATTGATCTGTCTTGTATCCAAATTGAGCTCAATCCAACGTTGAGAAATTATTCAACGGATGCCAAAAAGCTCCAGAATGCTCCAAACGTGCCAAAACCTAAAAAGACTCAAAAAGACTACAAAAACAGTAGAAGGACTCTAAGACTCTGTGCTTGACATATTGGACTGTCTTCATGAAAACTGGCATAAAACCACTTCAAAAACTGACATATTGATCTGTCTTGTATCCAAATTTGAGCTCAATCCAACGTGGGAAATTATTCAACGGACGCAAAAAGCTTCAGAATACTTCAAAAGCTCTAATTAAGCTCCAAACATGCTAAAACCTGAAAAGACTCAAAAAGATTACAAAAACACTAGAAGGACGCTAAAAACAAGACCTATATCATGGCTAAAACCGGGTAAAAACCATGATATATCACTTGACAACCAATCGGTTACCTCAACCAACTGATCGATCGACAACTGATAGTTCCTACTAGGGCTATTTAGGGAGATTTCAATGCTCATTCACAGTTCTATGTTGGTGTAACCACCCATCGTCCACATGTGCCTCAAAGACAACACCATCACATCGAGCGTTTGATGATTTAGATGATGGACAAGGGAACAGAGATGGGTACGTGTATGATGGTTAGGACAACAGATAGAATCCACGGCACAGCTCGCCAACCTACTCATCACTTGGTGCCAAGATTCTTTCCTTCGGGGCTTGTAATGAAAAGACCGAAAAGGACAATTTTGGGATATCAACATCTCAAGTTTTTGGATGATGAGGGACACGGTTCAAGGTTACATTGAGAGCCCGGAGGATGAAAAGTATAGAGAGCCACATGATTTGGATTTTGGGGAAATTCTAGTAGCTGAGTTCATCACAGCTAGGAAGCGTACGAAGAGACGGCCACCAATCTACTGATATAACCCTATCACGCCTATTCTACAGGCGATTGGGTATGAGCTCCCTCCACCCCCACTACAGGGAGCACAGAGGTACATCGAGCGAGAGCACCTCTATACCACTGCCATTTTGGTACAAGGCACCTTCATTCTGTAGTTTCAGGCTGCTTCGGCACTTACATGTTCCTTCAACTGCATGCGCAACTAACAGAGATTTCTTCGAGTGCTTAGGTAGATTTCATGCCTCCTTACTGCTGTTCTCTGCCTCCATCCCATTGGACAAAGATATACTACTTGACAACATCATGCCCGCGTAGTTATATGGGAGCCACCTCGCACGTCCACTTCATCTTAGGGCCTACTTTTTATTTTGACCAGATGGAGTTCCGTTACAGCAATCTTCCTTAGCGCGCTAGTGACCAAGATATGATGCTACATGTTCAAGGTGTGGAAGAAGATGAACAATAGGGTGCTTTGTCTATCTTTAGGAGTCTTTTGGAAGTTCTGAATCTGTTGCGTTTCAGCCTTGCCAGAAGAGGAGTGGTTGTTCGAGTAATTAATCCAAAATACTTAAACCGCAAGGACACAGTGAAGTGCGCAGTAGTATGTTCGAGATCGATCTACGAGGACCAATGGTACTCTATATATTTGCGAGATTCATAAATAGCTAAAGCGTAGAAAAGTTATGGTTTTCAGAATTGTAAATTAGAGAAATAATAATCAATAAGATGAATGAAATAAGAAATTCAACAGATAAAACCGTTCTCAAACATGAACACTTAATTAGACTAATTCTCTTTCAAGACATTAATCCCTAAATTTACAGTGAATTACGAGTCGGACCTATTTGCGAATCGAGCGAGCTCCCCCCCAACCCAACCGCTAACAAAAGCTAACAAGAGATCAATTTTACAAACTGTCGTTTGAGATCTTCTAGTCAAATTTGCATTATCAATTAAGTTCACTATGTTCACAATACTTCCTAACATCAATTGTCGTTGGCTAAAAGCATATTGCTCAATTCACATCAATTTAGGCAATCTATCAAAGACTTTCATGTATAGAAAAACCTAGGATCTAAAACAGGCTGATCATCAAACCATTGAAACCCTACTTAGAACTCTAAAATCCAATTAAGAGACTACTCAGACATAGCAAAAGAAATAACACAAATGGATAAAGAAAACATAATGAAATTGCAATAGATTAAGAAATAGGGTTTAAAAATCTTCTCCAAATTGTTAGAAATGATGAATCTCAGATCCCAGGGAGAAGCTTACAATGGTGGATGTCTCTCTAGAAAATAGAAAAAAGTTGAAAATGAAAGATAGGTCTTAGGGTTTCTATACCCCTTGCAAAAAGAAAAAAAAAAATACAAAATAAGAGAAATCAGTCGCACAATCAGATCAGTCGATCCTTCTTTGGATCAATCGATCTCTTCTTTTCTTTTCTCGTCTGTGGATTCCGATCGATCGGACCTGATGTAGATCGATAAGTCTCTTCCTCTAATGCTTATCCATGGGATCCGATCGATCAGTCTTGATGTGGATCGCTCGGTCTCTTCTCTCTTTCTTCGTCCGTGGTTTTGATCGATCGATCGTTCTCCTTCATGTCTAGCACTGTCCTGCAATCATCTCGAAAAACTTACAAAAACATCCTATTCCTACATAACATCCCATAACCTACAGAAAACTGAAGACTCGACCAAAAATACACTAAAAGACGTAACAGACTCAAAAATGATGGCTAAAACCTGAGACGAAAGATGACAAAAACACGATATATTACAGAGGATCCCTTAGCTTCAGCTTGTGAGGTAGATGATGATATTAATGATGTCTCACCCATTCAGAGCATTAACTACTTCCTAGAGAAGGTACCGACCACCATGACTTTGACTTCCTACACACCATTAGACGGTGGTGAGGGTGACGACTATGGATTAGAACACACGAGGCACCTGCAAGGCCAGGTCAGCACAAAGGAGATCCTTTGAGGCAGCGACC
The DNA here is from genome assembly GCA_004349715.1 of Crucihimalaya himalaica. NCBI lineage: Eukaryota > Viridiplantae > Streptophyta > Magnoliopsida > Brassicales > Brassicaceae > Crucihimalaya > Crucihimalaya himalaica. The sequence goes on from SMJT01000069.1 coordinate 178,863, forward strand.
GATCTGTTCTGGGTTAAACCGATTGTTTGGGAGTATGTTTCTAAACCGGTCGGTTCCCTTGTGGACCGACTGGTTGGCGTGTTAATCACGAACCCCTTATTCCTATTATTTTTTCTTTGGTTATTTTTATTTTTTTCAAAAAAATGACGCTTACCCTTTTCAGTATTTATACACCGGAACAGTGTAGTTTAAGTCTGGGGGAGGGTACAAATGTACCATCATGGTTATATTTGGTGAAAATTTTCAAAATTTTTAATTAAGTCTTTTTTAGTAAATTCAGGAGATTAACGAGCTTTTCAAGGGACTTGTTTTGAGACGACCTTCCAACATCTCATACGGGACAACATCAGGAGAAGAGCTGAAGTTCGGAACGATCATGAGCAAACTCAATAATCCAAAAAGTCCATATCACTCTGAAAATTGAACGATTAGAACTTAAACTTACTTAGAGGAACATCGAATTTAAACTTAATTTATCTCACTTAGGGGCTTGGTAATCTTGTTATGGAATAGATATTCAGAGATAAAAATTGTTTTATCACTATTTTGACATCCGAATAGCTAGGCTCATTTGTAGTCTTGTACCCGTTGACCATCTAAAACCAAACCATCTAAGACGATGAAGAGACTGAGAGACGTGAAGAGGCAATTGAGATTGATTCGGAGATATCTGATTCTTTTAGCAACGGCGACGATGCAGCGGAGGGTTTGGATCACTTGTGAAGAAATTGCTTAAACGACGACCGATTTGGGTTTGGAGAAGAAGAAGTGGTTTTAACAGATTATTGTGCCTTGGCGTTGACAAGTCTCTCGAGGCCTAAAAGCTCTCTCCCTTGAGTTGTACAACGAGGAGCTTTGGAGAGAAGAGGTCGGAGATCTCCTTCTCAAATCTCCGACAAGATTTCAGAACCTCCGGTGATCCTCTTGGTTTGGTGGTAGTTGTGTTGGGCATCAACGTCTTAGGGCCAGAGAACTTCAAAGGAACGAACTTTTCGTCAGAGAAGATGCTTGTACCAACCGTTGCGCTTCTTGCCTCCATGATCGGAGGTCTCTCTTCCCGTCGGAGCTCTCCACTCCTCTAACCATCATTCGCTGCCGTATCGCCTCTATCTTCTTTCACTACCTCATTATCTCTCTGAGATCTCGAATTTGGAATACATTTCTCTGTTTGTGTTTGAAATTTTGAGATGCTGAAGGCTATTGGTTGAAGCAGGCATCGATGTCACCATACGCAGGTCTTTCTTTAGATTTGATCATCTATAATTTTGGATTCTTAGGCTGTTGGGAGCTGAAATTGTAATTTTGATTGAGCAGGATTTATGTATTATGGCTCTCCATTACTACTCTCGATTTCAAAGTTTTTTGGGTCTAAGCTGAAGATGAAGCTCTCACGCAAAGAGATTAGCTTTGTATAAGCTAAGATTTATATTACTAATTGGGTCTATTCGTCTTAGATTATTAACCATGATAGCTCCTTCATCATCACCATCATCGCAGGAATAATGGAGAATGAAGAAATCTTGTATTTTTAAGACTTAATTAATTAATTGTAATGGGAACTGGGTATTTTACACAAGTTATGGGTTTGATTTTGAGTTGGTCAGGTTAAATTTTGGGTTAAAATCAATTTTAAATGGTTTGGTATCGGATTTATGTGGTAAACTGTCGAAACCAACATCTATGGGAACTGGGGTTTAAAAATTTTAATTTGGGGACATATAACATTGAAATTTTGATTTCATGGGGAAATAAACAGAGGATATAGTTCGGTGGAGATGAATGGTGATATAATACTTCTCTGGGAGAAATAGATTGTTAATCCCATGTGCATAAACTATGGAGTATGCGGACCAGCATAGCTAACCTTTCTTTAGGATTACAAATGTTTAGACGTATGATTCTAGGATGGTTAGTAAGCTTTTGTACGATAAAGTCATGTTGACAAATTTTTAGAGCTTGCTTAAAGAATGCTAAGAAATGTTAGGAAATTCTTTTCGATGCTTTATCTTGTTTAATAGAACCGGTTCCACCTCCCTTTATCTAAATTTTAAAAAATGAATAAATCACGAGGAAAGGAGAAAAAGGAGCTGTAAAGTCTATTCTTTACTAAAAATGCATCAAAAGATCTTTTAGGATTTTATGGGGTTAATTGTGGGTTTTTGAGATAAGTTAAAAGGTCTTAGTGAAAGAAAACCTATGTATGCATCAATTGTTATGTGTCTCACTATGATTGTGTATAATGATTTGCATCCTAGCTGTTAGGAGTCACCATTAAATGCCTCCCTTATCAAAACCATAGCTTGTTCGATATTCCCTTTGTAAGACTACATGCCTATAAATATTAAAAGGTTAAGTTCATTTGAAGTTCCTTGTGATCTCGGGATTCAGAGTATAGACTATTGCCAAGTTCTGCTTTGACTTGGTTCTGATGCAGTTCACAGAAAGAAGACCAGCAGTAAGTACTGTTCTCTCAGATCATATCTTCGGGTTCAAGTTTTTGTTTGTTCTTTACTTATGGATAAGCAAATATTCAAGTATGGGGATATGTGTTAACTCCTATTTTTTTCTAGTTTTAAGGGTCTTTTTAATAACAAATCCCGCATATTTTCACCAAGAACTGGATGTTTTCATGTAATTTTAGTGTTTTGTAGGAAATTGGGTCTAAAGGACAAATTTGAGGGAAAAGGGATTAAATTGCGTTGAAAAGTTTCTAGAAGGGAAATATTCTGAAGATGCCAATCGATCGGCTGCACTTTGCACTGATCGATCGAGAAGACCTCCAAAACCGATCGGTTGTGATGTGTGCACCAATCAGTTGCCGCCTTACTTTTAGAAAATTTTAGGCTTTTCTAAGCACTGTAAATAGAGGTCTCGACAACTCTGCTCTGAACGCAAAAACACTCAAGAGATCATTGTAAATATTTAGTGTTTTATTTAGCTTTTTCTAGTTTAATTTTGCAATACAATTATGTTTCTATTCTTGTCTTGCTTTATTTTCTGCAATTATGTTTTAGTAATTCTCTGTTAGGCTTTTAGGGTTTCATTAGGATGTTTTAGATAAGATTTAATATGCTTGCTTTGTTAAAGGAATGATAATATGATTTTTTGCCTAGGTTTTTAGTAATACTTATAAGAGACGGGAGTCAAGATATTGCCCTTAGATAGATCTACACAACAGGAGTTGGTAGAGATATCGGAATCTAGCCTAGGGGATCTAGGTACCTCTATGGAATAGGAGTTGGTGGAGGCCTTGTGAACATATCGCTCCTTTTCTTAATGCTAGCTTGGAGAACTTGATTGTGAACGGGAGTTCCTATTAGGGCTTTTAGCTTAGTCCGTTATCACTTTGGACTGGGGTAACTGACACTTATGATTGAGTTCGAGACGGGATTTAGTGCTTTCCTCACATATAATGCATGTTTGCTCTTTTAGATCCCTTAAGAGATTCTCAATTGCCTAACTATCTATCCCTGCATTTATTTATTTATTAAAACAAAAACAAAACAAAAATCATTTCTTCTCTTGTCATAGCTAAACTTTTATTATCATAGTCCATAGTGCATTTGTCTTTGTCCTTGTGGATTTGATCCCTAAGTATTACAGCGGTGTACTGTATACTTCCGTTAACCATTTAGGGTAAACTTTCTATCAACTAAGGGCATAGATGGAGAGCTGCATACTTCATCCCATGAGATTCCTTAAGGACAAAATTTTGGAGGAGTGGGCCTTAAGGAAAAGGTCCACAGGATGCTAAAGACATTAAGGTTTGGTACCTTTCATACTAAATCTTGGGATATGTAAGAGAAGGCAGCACGAGATTTTCTGGCTTTAGTGGAGTTGCACTACCCTACATGCCTTGAACTGGCCTCCAGGGATGGATCAACTTCTTCATGGGGAGCGCAATCAGAAGCTTTCCATCCCCCAGATCTGCGAGATCTTTGAATTCCCAAAGCATACAAAGACACATGCTAGTGTTTTTGATCCTGACAAGTTTAAGACCACCTTAAGTTCAAGTACTTATTTTTTTGGAACCTAGATACTTGATCATAAGATCATACATGAGTTTATAAAGAGAGAAATATGTAAAACAAGGCAGTTTCGAAAATAACAACTTAGACTAGGAATTAAAACAAGTTTGAATGTCTCTTAGGCTTCTTTTACTTTGAAAATGACCCCTTGAAGTGCCTTGGTCGGAATTAATTTCTTGTGTTGGGCTTCATGGGCTGGATGGTTGATCAACAAATGGACAATGGGGAAGTGTTGCATAAGCCTCATTAAAAACCTATCCATGAAAAACCCATTGGGATAAAAACATGGACAGGGAAAAAGAGTACCCATACAACACTTAATCCATTTGTTGATACTCTTGGATTGTGTCACGCCAATGCCTTCTTTGATCCTTTGAAACTTAGCTCTCTTGGTTGCCAAAAATCCTCCATTGGCTTCATGTTTTCTTGTCAGGTTTCAGCTCTCCTTCCTTGTTGTTGCTCAGGATCATATCATCCTTCCCGTTGAAAAGGATTTAACCTCAAATCTGAAAAATTTGCAAGGAAAAAAACTAAGTTAGGATCATTGAAGTTTAAAATCAGAATGTACTTACCTTGTGAGCTGGGCTTGAAGATGTTGGAGTTGGTCTGTGCTGATATTGGGAGTGGTGCAAGTTCTCTAGAGTTCACAAAGGCAGAACGACCATAGCTATCATCTTCTACCATTTTCTTCGTGGACGTTTTGGTTTTTCTCGGATCCGGTTTGGCAAGTTATGAGCCAACTTAAAATCTGTGTATTCAAACAACAAAACACCACGTTTGTTTGTCTTAAAATATGTATTTAGTCTAGAGAACTTACCTGACCTATCAGTGATTTGATCATTTGGTCGTGTCTTTTGTTCAGCATGCTTCTTCTCGGCGGTAGGTGTAGTTGTCAAAGGCAGTTGAGACTTGTGGTGTGCTAACTGATTTTTGTCTTGATCAATCTCTTCTAAAGGTCCATTTGGTCGGTGAAAATGATTAGACCTGGAGATAAACTGTTGTGCCAACTCCTCTCTCAATCAAACCAAGTAGTTCACATGCTTATAAGAGGATTGATCAATTTGTTGAGAAATCGATTGGTTAAATTCTTTCTTGCCGGACCAGAAGTTGTGAATCGATCTAGCTTTGGCTGAGGTTACTTTTTGGTTCTTCTCCTTTGATTCCAGCTTAGATATCTGCAAAGAAAAAGGTTTCGTACTGCGATTTGAAAGCTCCGGTGCAATGGTTAGTTGAACTCGGCGGGAGTTTGTTTTAAATCAATCAAAAAGCACTTCTTATTTTCCTTAGAAGAGTTAGGAGTTATACTTACAGCCTGTTTACCTTTGTGCTTGAGAGAAAGTTGATCTTGATAAATTTCGGTGTGTGACATTGGTATCAAGGTGATCTTCTTTCCGTCGTAGTTAAACGAATAGCGATTGTTGAAACCGTCATGAAGAACTCTTCGATCAAATTGCCACGGTCTTCCTAAAAGAATATTGACTTGCTTCCATAGGTAGAACGTCACACAACACTTCGTCTTGATACTTGCCAATGGTTATAGGAAACGAAACTTGGCTTTTTCACCTTCATCTCCTCATTGTTTAGCCATTGAAGACTATAAGGCTTCGGATGCTCCTTCACGGTCATATCAAGCTTCTTGACCATTGTTTTCACTTGCCAGCGTTGGTGGCAACTTCCTCCGTCTATGATAAGACTACACACCTTTCCTTGGACTTGGCCATCGAGAGTGAAACAAGTTCTTCCTTTGCTCATGTTCGTCGGTTTTGATATTCATGTTCAAAGCTCTTTGAATTACTAGGAGCTCTCCTATCTCAGCAACTTCCTCAATGCTCCTCGGATTCGTCATAGATGGCTTCTTCCCTCTCTTGAATATCTCCATTGTCCATTAAAACCATAATCCTTTGGTTCGGAACATTCCTTCGCATAGTGTCCTTTGCCTTGACACTTGAAACATCTCACATCACGAGCCGTAGACGCTGAAGCTTCGTTTTTACCTTTGTAACTTTGAATAGGTGCGAACTGTTTAGGCTCGGTCGTGGGCTTGAAAATCTGCTTCTCATCACCTTTGTAGCTCGGTTTAGGAACTGATCCAGCACCGTGAGAAGGCCGAGAAGAGACAAGTTCTTCTTTTAATCTGTTTTTCCACCATAATCGCCTTATGTAACATCTCCTCTATGGTGCATATGATTGCATCTCCATACGGTCTTGTAGCTCGCGGTTCATACCAGCTAGAAACCTTGCCATGGTGGCGTCACTTGTCTCATCTACGTTTCCCTTCAGCATTAGTTTTTCCATTTCTTGGAAGTAGTCTTCCACTCCCTATTCCCTTGAGATAGTCCTCTCAAACGTTGGTGAAGCTCTCGGTTGTAGTGAGATGGAACAAATCGTCTTCGCATTAGGTAGATCATTTCTTCCCACGTCTCAACGGGATTCTCTTCGGTTACGCCTCCGATTTGTCACAAGCTGAAGCTGATCCCACCAATCAATGGCATAGTCACAAAATTCAGTAGCAGCCAATCTCATTTTCTTTTGTGTGGAGAAGTTTTGGCAATCGAATACCAATTGTACTTTCTTTTCCTTCGAGGAAGGCGTCCGGGTCATTCTTTCCGTAGAACGGCGGAATTCGTAGATTCAATCCTCCTAAGTCATTATCATTTATTCTCCTGGCTGGTGGGTGTCTCGTTTGATTTTCTCTGGATGAGCTCACACGGTCGTAAAACGGATTTCGTTTGTATCATATAGTCTTGGCCAATTCCTTTGATTTCTTGCCGTTGCGTGGTAACTTCTTCGACCAACGCTCTGATCAGACCTAATCCCATCGACCGTATTGATTTCTTGTTGTCTCTCTTGTCTTCCAGGTGTGCGTACTTCAAGAGCAGTCATACGGTCACACATCTCATGTAGAAGTGTGAGTGATGTCGTCGACTTTTTGGTTCATAGTTGCCTCACGTTGACGTCTAGACCGGGAATTCTCAGCTTCACTTTCTTCGTCTGACATATTGTACCTCACAAAAGATCAAACAACTAGTAAATGTATGCAAGTTTGAAGGGCAAGTCAAAAGAAAATCAAAGACAGCTTTGTTTGATCGGACAGAATAAAATACCAAATCACGTTGAAAAATTCTGAAATCAATTTTAACAAATACTAGACTCTTCCTAGTTTCCAAAACAGTTGATTTCACAATTTATCTATCACCAATTAATTATGAAAATTCGAGCAAGTGAACAGACAGATTCGATTTTTCTAGACCCTTGAAATACCGGTTTGAAAATTAAAGAAATAGCAACCTAAAACACTTTTGGAAACGATTTTGCTTGGATTTCCTAGTTCTAACTGATCTTAAGAACAGGTATGATTCAGGTTTATATGCTCAAAATATTCAAATAACTCGTGAAGAACTCAGCAAGATGAACAGAACACATAAAAAAAGAAATGAAATAAGAACAAGTAAAGAATGGAACGATATAACCCAGAATTGTGGAGTGGTGCTTCTGATAACCACATTGATACGATCCTCCCAAGGAACTCACTCTACGGTTTGGGTATGGTTTTGGATAGGCTTTGCAAGCAACGGATTGCTTCAAAGGTTGTGGATCGAACGGTCTCACAAGGGTTGCGGAAGGCCCTTGATATTCCTCAATCGATTCTCAAGGATATTACTCACCAAAAGAATCGAAAGTTTTGTTGAATATTACTCCTCAACAAGATCTAGAGATTCAGAAAAGGTTTTTGATTAAAAGTCTAGATACTTGATCATAAGATCATACATGAGTTTATAAAGAGAGAAATATGTAAAACAAGGCAGTTTCGAAAATAACAACTTAGACTAGGAATTAAAACAAGTTTGAATGTCTCTTAGGCTTCTTTTACTTTGAAAATGACCCCTTGAAGTGCCTTGGTCGAAATTAATTTCTTGTGTTGGGCTTCATGGGCTGGATGGTTGATCAACAAATGGACAATGGGGAAGTGTTGCATAAGCCTCATTAAAAACCTATCCATGAAAAACCCATTGGGATAAAAACATGGACAGGGAAAAAGAGTACCCATACAACACATAATCCATTTGTTGATACTCTTGGATTGTGTCACGCCAATGCCTTCTTTGATCCTTTGAAACTTAGCTCTCTTGGTTGCCAAAAATCCTTCATTGGCTTCATGTTTCTTGTCAGCTTCAAGCTCTCCTTCCTTGTTGTTGCTCAGGATCATATCACGTACTGATGGTACGTACCCTCGATACGAACGAATGGTACGTACGGATAATGCGTACGGACAGGACATACGAACATATGGAGGAGGATATGAACGAACGTACGGACGAGCCATATGAACGTGCATGAACGTACGGATAAGCAGTACGAACGTGCGGATGGACCGTACGGACGATGATACGGACGTGAAGAACCAACGATGACAATTTAAAAATGTCAGGGTCAAAGTGCATAAAATGGAGGACTGGAGGACTTGACATAGGAATTATGTCATGTCAGAAGCGGGATTGGTCGACGGAAAAAGGTCAGAACCCAATTGGCCAGAAAGCATGTGGCGCGTCCGAATTGGTGGCCGTGGTGGACAAGGCATGGTGGCGAATGGGGATTGGTCGACTTGGAGCCCAAGGAATGTAATTTGACATGTGATGAAAATGGAAGACTTGGTGCCCAAGGTTTGTGCCAAGTGTCAGTCGGCGATGACACATGGCGGCTGCGGATTTACATGTGGCGGACACATGTCGATTTCCATGCATCCCATTTTGCCTATAAATAGAACCAAGGGGTGCGCTCATTTGCAAAAGGAGAGGAATTCTAAACAAGAGAGAGAGAGTTCTAGAGAGAGAAGTACCTTTGCACTTTACCGTGCAAGCGTAGCCGAGCTAAAGATCGGGTAGCTCCCGATGGCTCAAAAGATGGATCCCATCCCTGTAGACTGTGTGTCTAGCGATGGTTTTAAAAAGAAAAGTGGTAGGTTTCATTTAGGACAGGGAAGCGATGATGTGGGCGGCCATGGATCCAATGGTGACATAGGAAAGAGAAGTGGTCTTCCCTATATAACGATGTTGGGCATCGAGAGACAGTAGTGGGTCGCGCCCCTATTGTAGTGTGTGTGTAGAGTAGTGTGTTGACGGATGTGACGACATCTGTAGAGTAGAGAAGAGATATAAAGGCATTTGGACGGTAGGAAAGCTGGTGTAGTTTTGGACGTTGCATATTGTAAGTGAAACCTCCTTGTAAATAGTAGTGTAGTGATGGAGGTGTATTTTGGTAGTATAGTGGATTTTGTAGTAGGCCATTGAGCGCTCGATAAAACTGTTTTGTAAGAACTTTGATTTTGGTATATGTAATAAAAGCGTATTTTGTGAATATATGGTGTGCTTGTGATGATAAGACCTAGTCCGGGTCGAAACAACTTCCATTCTAGGTAAAGAGTTAGCAAGCCTAATATCTAATTTGATGCCCAGATGTGTATTGCAAACCCATAGCTAATTCTTCTTGCCTCGAGCATAGTAGCAAGCACAGGATCTTTCTCCGCGAGGTAGCTGAAGAGAGCATCAAAACTGTTTATCTATTCATTTTGAGTTGCAATACAAGCTTTTGCTTCGGCAAGCTCCGCCATAAGATCCAAATCTTGAGAAGGAGGCAGAAAACTTGACTCTAAGGATGCCTCACGCTACAACGAGCCAACACCGTAAATTATCCCTTTCTTCAGTAAGTGGCAAGTACCACATACGTTTGTATGGCACCCGCGTACTCCACCAGTTGGCTGATATCTTGGTTTTCCACAAAATCGGCATTCCTGCAGCTTATCATCATCTTTCCAGAAAATCATGAAATATTCAATGCATACGTCAATCGTTTGTGATGGTAACCCAAGACTTGCAACCAACCTCTGTATTTCATAGTAATTCTCAGCCGATAGATTATCTTCTGGCAAATACTCTTTAATTAGTTTAGTCCAAGAATCCATGCAATTTTTACTTAAGTTATTATCATTTTTAATTGTCATCATCCTAGATGCCAATGAAAGTTTAGATAACCCCTCTCTACATCCTTCATAGATGGGTTGATTTGCAGCATCTAACATATCATAAAATCGTTGCGCATCTACGCTAGGTTCGTCCCTACTATCATCAACAAATGCAGCAATATCTTCATGAAATGCATCAGTAACCATATCATGAATTCTATATTCCTGGTTATACCCATAACCAAATTGATCATGACCATAATAATTAGCATAGCTAGATTGATCAACACCATAATTTGTACTGCTACTTCCAGCATAATTATCACTACAACCTTTCCCATGCTGTAACCATACATAATAATTCGGTTTAAACCCCATATGATATAGATGCCTCTGCACAGAATCAAACTTGAAAAGTTTATCGTTGGCGCACTTAGAACATGGGCAGAATATTTTACCGTTTTCACGAGCAAATGGTTCGTTTGTCGCCTGATACATGAATATGCGCAAACCATCGAGAAACTCTTTCGTCATGTTATTAGTCATTGGATCCCTACGATTATACATCCATTGTCGCAATGCATATATTTCGTGCTCTCCAGACATTTTCTCAAAGCCAAGAGATATATATATATATATATATATATATGTTGTGTTTTTTTTGTTTATCGATAGTTGTGTTGTGTTTTGAATTTTTATTCTTGTATCTCTTCAATGGGTATTTATAGGGCTAAGGAAAATGATGCTAGGGAAGTGCTAGGGATTTGCTAGGGAAGTTGCTAGTAATTTGCTAGGGACGTGATTTACTTGCGAGGGATTTGTGAGGGTCGTTGTCTACTTGCGAGAGAATTGCGAGGGTGGTATATCTGCCGACCAAGTGGTTAGTTTCATTTAAAACGTGTGGTACCAACCTCGATATCTCCATAGCAACTCCGTCGCAAATTTTCTATGGGTATATGATCTCGCAACGCCCTCGCACGCGAAGACCTCGCAAAACCGTTGCAAGTTTGCGAGGAAGACGTTCCTCTCAAATTTGCGACGGATTTGCGAGTCTCGTCTGCGGTGTCGCAAATGAGACGCCTTTCCGTCACAAATTTGCGAGGGATGTCGTCCCTCGCAATTTTCCCTCGCAAATCATGTGTTTTCTTGTAGTGGATGCTCGACTTAGCTTCTTTGCGAGAGTCTCCTCTCGCCCGACTCGTGACCCCACTTTTCAGGGATGGAGTGCTTCGGTTCTTTTGGCGCAAGTACGGATCCTAAACCTAACGTGGAACTTAGCCTTCCTTGTTCGGTAAGCTACCTTCGATGTGATTCCCACCCTTTCTAGGGCCATCCATTCCCTCACTCTATCTTTTAGTTATTGTGTTAGTTTTAGCATTCTCTGGATGTCTTTATCTCCGGTTGTATTTTTCCTTTCCTTTGTATGTTTAGCGGTTTCAGGTGGACTCTCCCTAGAGAGGGTCTCTCGCTTGAGAAACCCTTATGAATGAATGAATTTTGGTTGACAAAAAAAAATATACTTCATAATTTATAGTATAGATATTTAGAAGATTTTGTAAAGATTTTAAAATTATGATTCGACTATCATCTTTATTTGATTTTTTAAAAACTGTTTTGAATCATTATATAATACAGAAATTTAATAAAAACTTAATTTTTTCTGCATATGTTGTGATTCAAATTATTTAAAATGGACATATCTATATATTATTTTTGAAGTACATTTTTGAGACAACCTTATTTTGTGCAACATATTACATACAATGTCATCACTTACAAGGCAAAATATGTAAGTTCATTAAAGGTATATATAGAATAGAGAAATACTTGTATTCATGTATCTAAACAACCTTTACAGTCAATTCTCTACTATCCATATAACCAAACACAACTAAAATATTTTAAGACTACTAAGGCGGGTGGTGGACTCTTGGAAGGGAAGAGGAAAAAAAAAACCTAACCATAGTTGAGACGACCGCACCCGGGTTATCTATATTTATTTTTATTTTTTTGAAAACAAGCAAATATTATTTCCTAATAATATTCGCATACACACAAACCGAATTCGAATTTAAACACATATTCGATACAACACAGTAAAATTATCCCCCATAAGATAATATTACCAACACACACAATCAAACACAATTCCAATCCTAGGAATTCATCCTACACAACAGAAAAACAAAACACACACAAACTGTACTCCCAAACCGTAATACTAAACATAAACCCCCGGGAATTAGATCATCCTCCTCTCCTCGCCATGATTCCACGATCACAATTTATCCTTACCTGCATCACACACACAATGAGATGCGTAAGTATTATCACAAATACTTAGTGAGGCGATCCTCCCAACTACGAGCTATACACACAAGCAAGTAATATTATAAACAATACATCAATGAACACCACAACATTGAAACAACAACCCACAATGAACACCACGTCATTGCCACACAATGAACACCACGTCATTGCCACACATACCACAGAAATCAATGATGGATCATCACAAACCCATCCTACACATCACACAACCATCACAACTTACCAAACAAACCACCATTGCTTAGATAAGCTCATGGTCACGCACTCACCTCGATAACACAACGAGAAAAGGCCAAGGTAACTCCACTCACAACCTCAGGAGAACCTTACCCACGAGCTCACACAAGCTCAGCTCAACCTACAGCCAATACAACAACCAAACACCCAAGTTACCACAAATTGGTAAAAACAGGGCAAAAACCAGAAACGGCCGCTGGAAAGATTGAACCCTAACTTTCGATCTAACCGTCCAATTTCAGCCCCTATATGTCCTGAAACTACTCACCAAATTTCGTGAGGATCCGACCACAGACGCGGCGGAGATTTAACCCCGAGTCTCCGCTGGTCCTGCCTTCGACGGAAACAGAACACCTCTACGAAATCGTGAATAACTTTCAAACCACAGACTCAAATCAAATTCCGCAAAGAGTTACATCTAGATTAAAAGCTTAACTACAACTCCACCAAAAATCGTTACCTTTGGACACGATTTGATCGGTCAAAACCTCTTTCTCCCAGACTCTATCCGCTGAATCCGAGTCCACTTCCAAGGACTTGTCCTTCTTCTTCTCGCAAGGTTTGAGCTCTCTCTCTCTCTTCTCCCTCTATCTCTCACAGGCACGAAAATGGCTGCCAAAAGAGATGAAGTCGAGTTTTAAAGGAGTAGATAGGGTTGACCACGAAATCCCATCACTCACAAAACTCACCAACCCCCACTAACCACGAAATCGGTACAGAAATCGATCATGGACCGCTTTTCGCTCCCGGATTCGGTTTCAGAAATCGGTCCAAGACCACTTTTGCATCTTTTAGAGATTTTCACACAAAACGCCGAACGATCTCCCAGATCGGTTTCAAACCGATTTCTGGCCACGGAATCGGTTCAAAAATGGTTTTCAAGACCGATTTTTTCAAGGAATCGGTTTCAGACCGCTCTTTCTTTCCTTGGATCAGTGGGTCCCCTCCCACCTGATCCCGAGCGTACAGAACATCCGTTTTTTTCCGGATCACGGGCGTTACAATAGTCGTGACAACCCTTTGGTGGAATGATAGCCCAAAGAAGATGAGTTGGGTGGGAGTGTGCTGCACAAGCCAGCTCCAACCAAAACTCTAGATCTTCTGGATTCAAGTGATTCTTCTTCTAGCCTTCGTCAAAGAGGGGGAGACAATCAGAGTGTCTCAATCTGGTAGATACTAGGAAAAAAACAGTATTTAAGAGGGAGCTGCACCTCACGGAAGCCAAGAGTACGAATGATTTTTAGTTTTACTTTTTTTTTAACTGGTGGCCGAGGAACCATCTAGGAATACCGGTTAGCAGCTCACGTATCTGCACATCTTGGACCGTTAGCTCTACTCCGCTGGGTTTGAGGTCACAGGTACCGATGCAGTGGAAAAGGGTTTTCACAGATGATATGGATCCCAAGAGATGAGCGAGTCCCATCTCTCTTCGATTATTCAATTTGAGTCCTGCGCTGCATCTTATCTAGACCGCTGCCAGCCGGGTTGAAATTCTAGTTGTTGGAAGAGTTTTTTCAATTCTTTTGGTCGAGGAGTAAGCCTCACCCCAAATAATTATAAAATCAGATGTATCCATATATAATCCTCCATAATTAATAGTATAAATATTTAGAAAATTTTGTAAAGATTTTAAAATTATGATTCCCCTATCATCTTTATTTGATTATTTTTGAACTGTTTTGAATCATTATATAATACATAAATTTAATAAAAACTTAATTTTTTTGCATATTTTGTGATTCAAATTATTTAAAACGGACATATATTACTCAATTGATATAAAAAGAAATATGTTTTCAACGTCCCACATTGACTAAAAATATTTAGACAATGATTTAGAGCAATATTATAAATAAGACCAAAATGAATCCAAATCCTTATGAGCATGATGTTTAACTTAACAAACATTCAAGTTTAAAACTTTGTATTCAGTTTAATTATGTTCTTTAGTTGAGCTATTTAATTATACCGGATATAATAAATTTTAATTTTTAAGAAAAGTTTTAAATATTATTATTGATATATGGCGGAATTGCTTAAACTAGACCCAAAATTGAGTTTGAATGCAAAACTAGACCCCAAATTGAAATAAATGCAAAAAACTAGATCATAAGGTAGATAAATTACATTAACCCCCTTATTTGCAAACAAAAAAATAGAAACCGCAATTACAGTTCTAACCTTCGCGCGGCGTAGACTTCTTGAAGAAAGTCTCACAGTAGACTTTGCCCATGACATTCATGAAATCCGAACCGTAGTTAAACCTTAGATTTAAATTAGAAAAATAATAAAAAATAATTTCAATGCAATTTCTTCAAAATAAAAGTTTTCTTCTTACTCACTTACAAAGTAGACGATGTGAGTTGTGCTTTTGATAAGTTCACCAGCGGAGCTATGAAGAAAGAAACCGAGGAAGTGAAAGAGAATCCTCAGGAAAAGCAGGCTCAATCTGATGCCAAATCAAATGCACTTGACGATGGGGTTAGTCTTCCTCCCCTTAACCCAAAGATTCCTAAAAAGAACAAAACCAGCTTAGTAAGAAAGAGGATATTGAGGAGTCTAAGAAGGAGAGAAAAAGTAAAAGAGTAGCTGCCAGAAGTAGTCAGTCACACAAATGATGTGAATTATGTACCTTATTGGTTTGTTGGATTGTTGTTAGCATGTTTAACTCTTATTCCAGAAACTTATAAAATTTATATTTGAATGATGTTTGTTAGTGTGCCTTAACCATGTGAAATTGCAATAAAACGATGTTTGCTTCCAACTATGCAGAGTAGTGTTAACCAGAGCAGTGAGTCAAGTGTTGTGATGGTGGATACACCCAAAGAAGTAGATATGGAGTTTGAGAATGCCAAAAGAGCAAAACAAAGCTTGAAGGAGAAAGCAACATCGCTCAAGGCTAAGAAAATGAGTGATCGGCTAAAGATGAAAGAAAGGCAGGTTGTTCGCCCTGGTACAGAGACTATAATTCCGACTAAGTAGGTTGAAGGCGGCAATGGCTATAACTCTTTTGGTTCTATCGACAAGGACCAAAAAAACAAGCTGCTTGACTTCTTACAGACTTGCCCGTAAGTCGCACTCTTGAAGAGTTTTAAACCTAGCTTATGTGACTTGATTTTGAATATGTGTGTGACTTCATTTTGGAGAGAGACAAAGAACGGGAACCCCGAGAAAGACTCAAGCTCATTCTGGTACCGCACGCTATGGTCTCCCACAAAATGGCTTTGGGACCTGGTGAGACTTCGTGAGACTTCATATAATAAATCTAAGAGTGATGTCTCAGAGTGAAGTCTCAGAGTGAAGTCTCAGAATGAAGTCTCAATTGAAGTCTGATAGTGAAGTCTAAACTTCATTCTGGACTGTAATTTGAGACTTCATGCTCAGACTTCTGTTTGAGACTTCACTCTCAGACTTCATATGGAGACTTCTGATTTTCTTATTGTTAATTGTAAGGTTCCTTTACCATACATTGATGCTGGAATCAATCTACTAAGACAACGATTCACGAAGCATCCAGAATGATTTAGGAGCGACAGGATCTGCTTCATTGATTTGATCTTCACCACGTTGTGGAAGTCTAAGTATAAAGAATTTCAATCGTCTACTGATGAAAATGGGCTAGGCAGAGTGCTACCTCCTGGAGCGTTAGATCTCTACATAGGAGAGCAACCAGAGTTCTGCAGATCTGACAAGATATGGGGTATAGATGTGGATGAAATCTACACCTCCCTTAACATCAAGGATATGCATTGGGTTGCGTTAATGATTCAGGTTCATAAGAGACACATCGTTGGGATAGAGATCTAACTGTAAGTAAGGATGAGGAGATTGACGCTGCAGTATTTCATATTTGCGATATACTGGCTTATCTTATGAACCTTCTAGCTCCTCCGGATCAAAAAGCTAAGCACTCTTATGTTCCCTACACATACGAGCGGGTTCCATAAACGGCAGTTCCTAAAAACTTTCAGAGCGGTGATTGTGGAGTGTATTGCCTAAAGTACATCGAGTGACATGTGCTTAGCATACCATTTCCTCCAACCCTCTTGTGTGATAAGAACATCAAGTGGATATGGGAGAAACTAGCAGTTGAAATATATAATGAGCTCGGCATAACGGAGACTGAGAAACGCGGTTACGAAGGTTTAAACTTACCATATATTTTGAACTCTTGTATATAATTTGCCTCTTTCGGCTGCTATTGTGGGAATGTTTTTGTCACCCAATGGAACAAGCCAAGAAGTTATTGTAACATTATTAAATTAGTTTGTCATACATGCTCTGTTAAATGTAATTCAAAGTTAGAAAACCACAAAAATACACAAAGAACTGGTCATAATTATATAAGTAAAAGTTTGAAAGGAGACTTCAAAAGTAAACTTCGCGTGTAGACTTCATATGAGAACCCAAACAACTAGTTAGAGAATTCTCCTAGAGACTTCATGAGTAGACTTCATTTGGAGACTTCATCTTCGTAGTGAACACCCAATTAGAGACTTCTCTAGGAGACTTCAAGCACATACTTCTACTAGGGACTTCATCTGCGTACTGAACTTCTAGTTAAAGACTTCTCTGGGAGACTTCAAGTGCAGACTTCTACTGTGGCTTGTAGTAAATAAAGCCACTATTACCGATAAGAAGCACACAAAATGAAGCGGACCTTCGTGAAACGTCACTTCTTATCATTATTACTCCCTTCAAAACACATAACCTAATTTTATTTTCACTATTACTGAGTTGCAAAAAATTTCAATTTCATCTCTATTATCTAAAGAAATCTCTCAAGCTTCTCAAAAAAATAGCGTACACATCAAGAATCATCAAAAGAGGTTTGAGAAACCTCTTGAAGAACACGGGGTCTCACTTCGCGGCAGGTAAACTCTATACAACCTCACCAAAAATGTTTTTTCCAGATATTACAGTACATGCAGGTTTCTAATTTCATACCAAATTTTTTTAGGACATGTGGCCGATGACATCTTCCATTGGAAGGGTGTGATCTTTGGCCCTATTGGCACCCCTTATGAGGGAGGGGTTTTCAAAGTGACTATTTATTATCCGCCAGATTACCCGCTAAAACCCCTACATGTAAGTTTTGCTCATATTCTAGTTACCGAAATGGAACTTAGGAAACGCACACATGTTTAATAATTAGTAAAACACATAGGGACACATAGAGAATGTTTAATTTCATTCATTGAATCTATTGCTCAATCTATTTCGTCCTTTTAATGTAATTGATTATTTAACTATCATGACCGTTCACATAAGGTTTATTTCACCACTGTGATCTACCACCCTAATGTCATGGATTGCGGGAATATCTTCCTGAAGATGCTCATACCTGATCACTGGAGCCTCGTAAACAACATAACCACGGTATTAGAGGCTCTTGTGAAGATGTTGACTGAGCCAGAGTTGGGTGAAGGAGATTAGTTCGTGGAATCTATTGCTCAAGTCTACATCACCGATCGGGACCGTTTCAATGTAAGACACGAGAAATGTCTGAATCTATTACCGGAGGATCAAAGAGCACCTGATCCTTTAATTTCTTTGAAATGGAGGGGGTTTTGTTGTTATGTTAATTATCTTTCGAAACCTTTAATTTCTTTCTTGGATTTTAATTTCTTTTGTTTTGGATTAGAACCTTTAATTTCTATTATTATTATTATGTTAATTATCTTTAATTTCTCTTATTATGTTTTTAACTTTTTATCCAAAACTCTAAACCCTAAACTATTATCTATGATTGGAACCTTGATTTTGTTAAATGAAATACAAAGTTAAAAAAACCATAAAAATACAAAAAAACTGGTCATAATTATAAAAGTAAAAGTTTGAAAGGAGACTTCAGAAGTAGACTTCGCGTGGAGACTACATATGGGAACCCAAACAACTAGTTAGAGACTTCACGAGTAGACTTCACCTAGAGGCTTCATCTTCGTACTGAACACCCAATTAGAGACTTCTCCGGGAGACTTCAATCGCAGACTTCTACTGGAGACTTCATCTGCGTACTGAACACGCAATTAGAGACTTCTCCGGGAGACTTCAAGTGCAGACTTCTACCGGAGACTTCATCTGCGTACTGAACACCCAATTAGAGACTTCTCCGGGAGACTTCAAACGCATACTTCTACTGGAGACTTCATCTGCGTACTGAACACCCAATTAGAGACTTCTCCGAGAGACTTCAAGTGCCAACTTCTACTGGAGACTTCATCTATGTCCTGAACTCCTAGTAAAAGACTTCTCTAGGAGACTTCAAAAGCAAACTTATACTTTCTCTCAACCTTGAAACTTCTCAAACGAAGTCTCCGCACAGACATCCTCTGTGAAGTCTAAAGTTTGTAAGCTAAACACCTAATAAGTTAAGAAAAAGATATAAAAATGGTTATGTGATTAAAATAGTTCAAATTTCTAAAACATCAAAAGCCATACGTAACACACATGTTAGGACAAGAAAATAAAAATAACTGATTACAAATAAGCTAAAATTGCATTTTTACTGAAATTATCATTAGAGACTTCACAGGCAAAGTGTATTAGTAGACTTCTTTGATGAAGTCTGCTTCGCTATCTAAAGAAGACTTCGCCCGAGAGGTTTGAAGTAGGGGTCTAGTTTTGCAATTGACCAGAGTTTGACTTTTTTAGCAGACTTCACAGGCGAAGTCTCTTACATAAGGAGACTTCGTTAGAGAAGTCTATACCAGTTTGAGGTCTAGTTTTGCAATTGACCACAGTTTTGACTTTTTTATTAGACTTCATCTAGGAAGTCTCTTTGGTAAGTGACTATGCATGTGAAGTCTATTACGTAATTAGACTTCCACGATGAAGTCTTTTTACCTTCAGACTTCTTCGGCGAAGTTTACCCACAAAGTAGGGCCTAGATTTGCAATTGACCACGTTTGACTTTTACGTGAGACTTCGTCTGAGAAGTTTATGTAGAAAAAATGTAACTTTTGCAATTGACCAAATTTTTTGATTTTTTAAATTCCAGAGTTACCGATTGTTGTAGACTTTATTCGAAAAGTCTACCAATAGTCAATGTTTCAGAATTTCGGTCAAATGCAAAACAAACTCCTTTTTCACGCTGACTTCTTAGATGAAGTCTCGATAAAAATTCTTCGTTCCGGTCAATCGCAAAACTAACCTCCTTTTTTCGCAGACTTCATAAGAGAAGTTTTTGTACAAAGTCAAACTTACTGTCAATTGTAAAACTAGACTCCTTGTAACCCCCCATTGTTTTTAGCTTCTTAAACGGCCAAGAAGATCACGCCACCAATACCCAAGCAACTCAGGCGTTGTTTTGCCTGAATCTTAGTAAATCATAAGATATATGGATGTTAAATATTGAAAACGAGATTATAGAGTTAAATGGTTGAAATGAGAGAGGAGATCGACAAAAATGGAGCTTTTAACTTAGTTTTATAGCATTAACATCTCTTAATTCGGTTGTTTGAAGCATTTAGATCTCAATTTTGTTTGGTAATGGTGGTTGGGAACTATTGAAAACAATGGCATTTTCATTATTACATGAAAATTTTTGGGTTATTATTTTTCAAACCGAGCCACCAGAATTTACAAGAAAAGTCTGCGCTAGGTATTTTTGTGAAAAAAAGAAGTTGGGAATGGTATTTTAATGCATTTTGAAATAAAGGGGAAGAGGGGTCTAGTTTTGGAATTTACTTCAAATAAGGGTCTAATTTAGCAAGAAGCCCTTGATATATTTAAACTTATAAAAACTTTAAAATTACAAGGCATGGGTTCTTTTGTGGGATGGGTTTAATCGATATTAATATATCATCAACCCAACACTATAACACATGTTTGAATCGACATTTAAAAATTATGATTCCCCTCTCTTTTTTATTTGATTTGTTTTAATTGCTTTGATACATAATATAATACATAAACTTAATGAAAATCTACTTTTCAGTATATGATCTGATTCAATTTTTTTAACGGACATATATTACTCAAGTAATAAAGAAAGAAGTATGTGTTCAACATCCCACATCGCCTAAAATATTTATAAAATGATTCAGAGTCATAGCGTAAATAAAACCAAAATAATCCAAATCTATGAGCAGGATGATTAACTTAACAAGCATCTAAATTTAAAAGTTTGGTTGTTTAGATGAACTATTTAATTATATCGAATATAATAAATTTTAATCTTTTAAAATTTTTTAATTATTATTATTGGTATATTTAAACTTAATATTTTAACTTATAAAATTTTAAAATAACAAGGGACGGGTTTTAGTGGCGGGATGGGTTTGACTCGACATTAATATATCATTAACCTAGCGCTACAACAAGGGTTTGAATTAATATTTTATTTGTTAACACCACTAATATTATAATATTTTATATGTACAATCATGTTATTTTTTTTTTTTTTGATATTGTCTTTTGATATGATCCTTATGGAAAGGATCGAACTGCCCTAGGATGACTTTGTGGAGTTTGTGTGTTTTCGGATGTGGAATGGCTTTGAGTCACCGAATGGATAGATTTGCGGAAGTATGAACGTCTTGGGATGGCTCCAAAAGTGTGGAATAGATTCGTGGATGGATGGAAGGATGGAACACGAACGGTGAAAGCAAACGAACAACGAACGAACAAGCGGATCGGACGGACGAACGTGAAGGAAATAACCGAACGGTGAACTAGTGATATGCACGATGGACAAACGATGATGGATGATGAGGATGGACGTTTCAATGGAAACGAACGAGCGAAAAGTGGAAGATGAACGATGATAGCTTGGCTTAGACAAGGATACAAGATCCGATTGCCTTAGACAAGAGCTTACTTTGGTGCAAGGATGAAAATCCGAACACACTAAGTAAGTGTTTGATCAAACAAGTTTTAGGGAATGTTTTTGATAAAAAGATGTTTGATAAAATGAAAGAGATGACATGAGGGAATACATATAGAGTTTGAAAATACTAGGGAATAACAACACACCTAGGAAATAACAACATAATTTAAAACAAGTTTGAATAAGAAAGAGAAGACTCCTCCTTGTTTTCAAAAGAAGAAGTATGGGCTGGATTTCAACAAGAGACCTTTTATTCAAGTGTTGTGAACATGCCTCATTAAAAACCTTGGTTGGAAAACCCAATTGGGACAAAACCAAGCCCAAGGGAAAAAGAGTGCAAGTCACAACACCTTCCTTTTTGAATTCTCAAGTTGCTTGTATCACAACCAGTGTGGATGGATTAGCAAACTCAAGATTACCCTGGATAGACGTCATTAGCTTGTGGAAAGCTTGATTGAACTTCTTAGCCTTGGACCTTGTCATAGCTCCTGGAGTAATGCTTAAGTCTTCTTCGGTTTCTTCCTTAGCTTCCTCGGGTACAAGTTCCGGATCAGTTTGTGCTTCCTCTTCCTTGGTCATTGAGCTAGCCATGATCACATCATCTTTTACTAAATTTCACTTATTTTTTTAATGTTTCCACCATTTAAAACTCAATTATGTTTCATACATTATACTTATGATCTGTATTTGCTAATTTAATTATGTAAGCCTATTTTATTTAGCCAAAAGTTGAGAAACTATGTTTTAAAAACCAAACATTATATGATATTAAACTATGTAGTTAATATACACATCTTCTTAACTTAAATTCGAAAAAAAATCTCGATACCTAAATTACAACTAAACTAACAATTTTAATTTACAACAAAAATTTACAAAAAAACAAAAAATCGACCCGCGATACAGTGAGTTAAGTCCTAGTTAC
Organism: Crucihimalaya himalaica; assembly: GCA_004349715.1. Classification (NCBI taxonomy): domain Eukaryota; kingdom Viridiplantae; phylum Streptophyta; class Magnoliopsida; order Brassicales; family Brassicaceae; genus Crucihimalaya; species Crucihimalaya himalaica. Next base: position 201,176 of record SMJT01000069.1, read on the forward strand.
ATAGAGTTATAAAGGAATACATATTGTAACACTAATTAGCCGTTTAAATCATTCGTAGACCGATTAGATTTATGCTTCTAAAGCTCCAAAAATTGTCTTACTATCTTCAAAAACTGTCATACCAAACCTTCAAAACCCAAAATACCAGAGATTAGTCTTGGGTCCCTTGAGTCATGGAATTCTAGCCGCCACCTCCTCTGATTGTGTTAGTGGAGTCATAATCTTTTTCTGTGTTAGAAGTCTTCTTCTTTCTCGGTTTCCTGAATTTTTCCACTCCATGATTCCGACATGTATTTGCATTATGTCCATCAAAGCCACAACGACCACAGAGCATTATCCTTCTCTCTCTACTAACCTTCTTCTTCTTTAAAGGAGAATCATGTCTTCCTTTCTTTCTCTTCGACTTTGCTTTCCTTCCTTTCCTGTTTTGTACTTCTTCAACGAAGCTAAGAGGTGGTTTAATCACATAACCTAATTTATGCCAAAACTGCATATCATTGACTAGGCGTATATATGGAGTCGCTATAAATATGTCGCTGCTGACTATTCATAAGTTGGAGATGTAGTCTTTGTAATTAAGCTTCTTTTCTGCAATGACACGTAAGGCATGATGGCAAGGCAGTCCACTCATATCCCATCTCTGACAAGCACATATCCTCGTCATCAGGTTCAAATTAACTTAAGCTTGTACCACATTCCCTCAACTCATTTATACCATCTCATCCTGAAACCATCTTGGAAAACTAAAGCTTTTCTTGCTCCAACTCTATAAACTCTTTTTGCCCTATTCGTAAATCTTCCTTTCCAATTCTTTGCTTGTTCCTTTCTCATTTCAATATGAATCATGGTTTTTCTCCTTATCGTCTCCAACATCTCAATCATTGGCAGATATCTTTATGGATCTATTATCTTGAATTGCCTTCGGCTTAAGCTCAAGATCAGTCCTAAAGGCATCCAAATACAACTTTGTGAACACAGAAGATTTTAATATCTTACTATAACCGTCCTTCACGCAATTGTGCTTATTTCATAAACCTTCACCATCCACTTCCCAATTGGCTCTTCAAAAGAGCAATATATCCTCCATGGAAAACTCTCATCTTCTATCCCATACTTAGCTGCCGACTTCTCTTTCCCCCATATGCTTAATTGTATGTTCCATCCTTCATTTAGCACATAATCTACCAAAGCCTCTTTGAAGTCTTCTAAACTGTCGAAAACCTGTTTTAGCTTCAACTCACCACTTCCTCTCTTCCATCTCACAAAATCTTCCTGCTCATCTTCGTCATCAGAGTTAGGAGGTGTGTTTTGGTAGTTAAAATGATCATCTTCATCAATAAAATCCATCACATTACTTTCAACTCTCAACTCTTCTTCACACGGGGCAGGGCCATCAATATCATATGGATGTTTTGTTGTGTTCACTAAGAAAATATCAACAAACCATGTCCATTTACCAGCTAAACACATCATCTCATTACTTTATATCCCCATTGCACAAACTCTTTCGTTCCTTGTTGTCTTCAAAAGGCATCTTATACCACAACTTCTAGCCATATAATCCCTCATAAACTCATCCGACAGCGCATTGAAGATTTTTTCGGGTTTGCATTCTATAGTTTTTGTCTCTCCACCATCAAGATAAGCAAGTTCTCCATCATGAAGTTTCACCCAATAGCCACCATGATATACATTGAATGTAATATCACCCAAATAGCTGTAATCAACATTAAAAATTTCATGAAATATTTAACTATAACAAACTAACAGCGTCCATAACAAGAAAGCTTCATTAGGCTAAAGAATTATGTAGGCCAACAAATAAGTCATATTTATATGATTCAAAGTTTGAGATAAGAACCAAAACTAGTGATCTGCATAACTTGACTAACAACTGGTTAAGTAGTGCTCTCTATGTAACTACCAAAATACACATGAAGATAATTTTGGCACCAAAGACGAGAAGAACGATGGCCAGATTCATATCCATATCAAAGAGATGATGTATGTGTCTCTCTGTTCAGCTTCAAACATCAAACCTAAATTTATACTAACAAAACATGAAACGAATCCAAAGTAACCACTCTCACAGGCATTACATCAAACATTTGACGGACAAAGAAATCATCGTACTTGTCAACTCATAAAAATTAAAATTATGAACACTACATAAGAAATGTACTAGAATAACATAAAACTATACCAATTACAATACAAAATCAACATGCACAGATTCAAAGATTCTAATTTGAAGATCTGAATCTCAAATTTGATTGAAACAAAGAACAAAACTTACCTCATTTTCACTTCTCAAACGACCCAAATTATATATTCTAGTTATATGCTTATCCAAAAACAAAAACCTTAAGCAGATTTGTTTGATTTCAAGTTCGATTTGGTTTTTGTCCTTGGTTTCAAAGCAAAAACCAAACTGGTCGCGAAATGAAGAAAAGAGTTAAGAAAGAAGAAATATTATGTCTTAGAGTATAATAATCTTTATTTTCGTAATATATCAATAAGTTACTCTAGCACAATTGGCAACATATTGGTTTTTGACATTCAGTAAACGAGTTCGGGTCTTAGTGATTGCAAAAAGAGATTTTTTTTTTTGTTTTTTAACTTTTGAAACTTAAAACGATGTCGCTTTGTTTATCATTATTACAAGACATTTTCACGTCATTTTCACGTCATTGCCACGTTGGTCATCCAGTCAGCCTAATTAACAGTTGACTAACTTCTGTTTAAATCAGTTTCGATTTAGGCATCACGATTAAAGTTCATACATGTTATTTAAATTTTATGATTGCTTAGTTTGATTCAAGCATGGTTGTTTTGTTCATCATGAAAATGCACAATTAAAATTATTCGATTGGAAATAGACCATTTTCCTTATTATTTGCATACTCTCTTATACATACACCCGCAATTTCTTTAATCATTGAACAATATGATAAGCTTGATGATGTGTATTGCTAAATTTTCCATCAAGTTATAGTATAATGACGATGACCACGTCTACGTTGATGAATTGACCTACAGTTTATGTAGTTGTTGAGGTGTTGATATATGAAAACTGATGAAATTCTCATCTTCATAAGCAAAAGTTAGCTTAGTACTATAATTATTGAGTTAATAGCATTCCACAAAATTGACAATGAAATAAGAATATATCATAATTAGAGCTCGACTATGTTTTAAGAAGATTCTCCAATAGCCCCACTTAACTTAAAAAAATTAGGCTCATTTTTATTGAATATGTAGTCTTACTTGTTGCATATAACTTGGCTAACGATATTTATTTTCACCTAACTTCAAGTGAACTTGTTTTGTTTCTTAGTATATTTTGAATTGATGTAAAATAGAATAGCGCTATTTGGTTTATGATTGTGAGAAATACAATGTTATTTTCTGTTCAGCTTATTTGATTAAATGTTATTTGGTTTAAGGGTGTTAGGAAAACACATGCATTATGTGACTGCGTTAGTTATTTTACTTAGTATAAATAGGTGGATATAATCTCTGAAACCAATATATTTTATAAATGATGGCTTGAAACTTCTGGTGATAAACCATTATGCTTGTCAAAACTCGAGTTTGAACTTTCAACCAAAGAAGGTGGGATGATGACTTCAGATGGTAACTCCTTCATGACTATCAGCGCCAAAGCCATATTCTGACCAGCTTCTTTGACAGAGGGTGAGTCTTCCTTTGCTAAGTCACTTGGAATGTCTGCACCCACAACTTCCTTTGCCATAAAAGGGTCTGCTTCCACACCCGAGTTAGGCATGGAAGAAGAAGTCAAGGTTCTTCCTCCACTAGTCTGGCGTCCTCCGAAAAGGTATAAGAAGTCAAGGTGGTAAACGTGGCTTGAAATTGCAACTAAGACTACACCAAAACTGTGGAAGGCTCACAAACAATACAATTGTTCAAAATGCAGGCAACTTGGACATACTCGAGATAACTGTGTAAGTTAAACTCCTTGGTTGTGATTATTGAACTATATTTATATGGTTCATGACATTTTTGAACTATTTTTTTATCTTAAAAGTTTCAAGGTTGAGAGAAATTAGAAGTCTTCTCTTGAAGTCTCCCGGAGAAGTCTCAAACTATGTGTTTAGTCCCTAGATGAAGTCTCCAGGTGAAGTCTACTCTAGAAGTCTCCTGGAGAAGTCTCAAACTAGGCGTTTAGTCCCCATATGAAGTCTCTAGGTGAAGTTTACTCTTGAAGTCTGTAGGTGAAGTCTCAAACCTTTGAGAAACTGGTGTTCAAAGTCTCTAGATGAAGTCTGCTATTGAAGTCTGCGTATGAAGTTCGCGAATGAAGTCTCTCTCATTTAGTTAATTTTTTCTAACTTTGCGATTCACAACTTATCTAATTATGATTAGTTTTTTGTATTTTTGTGGTTTCTAACTTTGCATTTCATTTAACAAAATCAAGGTTCCAATCATAGCTAATATATACAAAACTTTTTTTAGGATACGTTTTAGGATTTATGGTTTATGATGTAGGAACCAAGGGGATGGATCCTGAAGTGTGGTGGATGATGGAGAATCTATAGCTGGCCGATAAGCACTCTCTAGAGATTCTAGTGTATGAACGGGTGGAGTGAAGTTGATTTCGAGATGGAGACTCTTCAACTGACCGACGAGCACTTTTTGAAGAATCCAGAGAATGAGATGGATAGGGGGTGGATCGAGAGATGCCACACAAATGATGGAAGATCTGTGATAAGTCTGATAACAATCAATCTTCAAAGAATCACATAAGAAGAAGGAGAGGGTGGTTGCTTCTTTCTCAGAAGTAAAACCTAGAAAAACACTCGTTTTATTTCATTCAACGTTAAAAGATACAAAGCTGAGAAGGGAATTTATATACTAGTCTGTTAGCTAGGGACCTTCTAGGGTCGGAATTATTACATAATAAAAGGACTAAACTTACAAAAACAACAGACTCGAAATTAAAAGACATAAATAAAATACACTTAAAACCTAACAGTCATATTCCTGCAAAACAAGAAAATAAACTCATTAATTATTGAAAATATTCGAATTCATACCCTGAGAGTTTAGTTGGTCAAGTTTTCTCTTGAAATGGTGAATAAAGTAGTTCTCAGAAAAATGTTCGTAGAGGACCGAATTGACAGATTCACAAAACTAGCATTGATAAAGTTGGTGCTGTAGGAAGTTTTTGAAATGTTCTTAAAGGGTTGAATTGACAGATTCACAAAACTGGCATTGATCAAGTTAGTGTTGTAGAAAACTGTTTCTGGACAGATTTGCTCTTGAGCCTCTTCTTGCATATCCTTGGTAATCGTAACTTCTTGGTGATCTTCATGCTCTATTACGGAGATGAGGTTCTCTACAGACTTGTTAAACTCTTCCCTTAGTTTCCTTGGGTCTGATCTAGTTCTTGGCGTTTGATTCATAGTGGGAATAATGATGATCTCTTCTTCAGATTCAATTAAACAAGTTTCGATGTCCTCATCATCTCCTCCCTCTTAAAAAGGTTTTGACCTCAGAACAGGTGCAACTGCATTGAAAGGAGATAGATCAGCAACACTGAAGGTAGAAAAGATATTCATATCACCAGGTAGTTCAATTTTGTAGGCATTTTCGTTGATCTTTTCCAGCACTCGAAAGGGATCATCTCCTCGTGGTGCAAGCTTTGATTTTCGCTGGTTTGAGAATCCTTCATGTCTCATGTGTAGCCACACCCAATCTCCAGGTTCAAAGTTCACTTCCTTACGGTGCTTGTCAACTTGTTGCTTGTATATCTCGGTTTTCTTTTCCATATTCTCTTTGACCTTTTGATGAAGCTTCTTCCCAAAATCTGCTCTGGTTTCACCTTCACCACTAGAATAAACAGCTTGGGGCAGAGGTGAAATATCTAACGGAGTAGTAGGATTAAATCCATAAATAACTTCAAAAGGTGAGAGTTTAGAGGCAGAATGCTTAGCATGATTATAAGAAAATTCAGTATAAGGCAAGAAAGATAACCTATTCTTTAAATTCTTACCCACCGTGGCTCTCAACAAAGTTGAAAGAGTCCGGTTTACTACCTCTGTTTCGCCATCAGTCTGTGGATGACAAGTGGTTGAGAAAAGAAGCTTAGTTCCCAACTTTCTCCATAAAGTTTTCCAGAAATGGCTTAGAAATTTGGTATCTCGATCTGAAACTATGGTCCTTGGCACTCCATATAGAAGTACTACTTCTTTGAAGAAGAGTTCAACAGTTTGAGTAGCGTCATTAGTCTTGTTACATGGTATGAAATGAGCCATATTGGAGAACCTGTCCACTACTACAAAGATGAAATCCTTGTTGTTGATCTTTGGCAGTCCTAAAACAAAATCCATAGAGATATCTACCCAAGATAGATTAGGAATAGGCAAAGGCATATATAAACCATGTCGATGTGACCTGGATTTTTCCTTTAGGCAAGTGATGAACTTAGCACATAATCTCTCCAAATCTCTCTGCATGCGCAGCCAATAGGAATGCTCCATAAGAACACTCAATGTCTTATCTCGGCCTAAATGTCCCATAAGCCCACGTCCATATGCTTCTCCAATTATCAGCTCTCTCGTAGACCCTTGTGGAATGCAAAGCCTCTTATCCTTGAACAAGAATCCATTGTGCTGGTAGAATGCTCCATAGGCGGCTTTGTTGGTTTCTTTGAATATTTCCTTAAAATCTGGGTCAGTTTCATACAAACCTTTGATATGTTCAAATCCCATGATTTTAGCCTCCATGGTACTGATTAAGGCGTATCTCCTTGATAACGCATCATCTACCACGTTCTCCTTGCCTTTCTTATACTTGATCACATACGGAAAAGTCTCCACGAACTCAAACAATTTTGCATGTCTCTTATTAAGTGTGGTATGTCCTCTTAGATACTTAAGTGTCTCATGATCTGTATGAGTAACAAACTCTCTTGGGAGTAAATAATGTTGCTAAGTTTCAAGAGACCTTACCAATGCGTAGAGTTCCTTATCATATGTTGGATAGTTCAGGGAAGCTCCACTGAGCTTTTCAATGAAGTATGCTCCTGGTTTTCCTCCTTGAGTTAGGACAACTCATATTCCTGTACCAGAAGCATCACATTCAATCTTAAACATTTTATCAAAGTTAGGAAGTACCAAAACAGGCGCATGTGTGAGGCTGTCTTTAAGCTTGTTGAATGCATCTTTTTGAGCTTGACCCCATTTCAATTCCACATTCTGTTTGATCACTGAGGTCAGTTGTGCAGCAACGGTACTAAAATCCTTCACAAATCTTCTGTAGGTGTAGGCCAGACCATGGAAACTCCTCACATGTCTAATGGTTGTTGGCCATTCTTGAATGGCTTTGATTTTCTCCTCATCGACCTTTAATCCCTGAGAACTTACAACAAACCCTAAAAAAGTAACTTGATCAGTGCAGAAGGTACATTTCATAAAATTAGCATAGAGATTTTCAACCTTTAGCATTTCAAAAACCTGCTCAAGATGATGTAAATGATCCTCGAAATAAACCACAACAAAATTACAGATGAAAGCCCTTAAGACGTAATTCATAAGTCTCATGAATGTACTTGGAGTGTTTGTAAGTCCAAATGGCATGACAAGCCATTCATACAGTCCTTGTTTGGTTTTAAACGCTTTCTTCCATTCATCTCCTTCTTTCATTCTTACCTGATGATATCCACTCCTTAGATCAATTTTTGAGAAGATTGTTGCTCCATTAAGTTCATCTAGCATGTCATCAAGCCTGGGACTTAGATGCCTGTATTTGATAGTAATGTAGTTGATAGCTCGGCAATCCACACACATTCTCCAAGTTCCATCTTTCTTGGGCTCTACAAGAACAGGAATAGCACATGGGCTTAAGCTCTCGCGGATATAGCCCTTACACATCAAGTCTTGCACTTGTTTTTCTAGCTCCTTTACTTCTTCTAGATTTACTCTATAAGCAGCTCGGTTTGGCAAAGGTGCTCCGGGAACCAGATCAATCTGATGCTCTATTCCTCTTATTGGTTGTAACCTGGAAGGAATCTCTTCTGGAAATACATCAGTGAATTTGTTGAGAAGATCTAGAACAACAGTAAGTAGATCTTGTGTTTCTGATCCTGAAAACAAAGCTTCCTTAAAGATCATTAGTAGAACCTATGTTTGAGATCCAAGAGATTTCAAAACAGTAGAATGTGTTACATAAAGATTAGTTTTACTTAGCTTGTTTCCTTTGAACATAGTTGTGTGCATCTCATACACTTCTTGTGAAGTTAATGGTGTAAGTGAATGCTTCTTATTATTGTGCACAAAGGTGTAGTAGTTGGTTATGCCATTATGTAGTGCTTCCTTGTCATACATAAACGTCCTAGAAGTATATGTCCAGCTTGCATAGGGACCTCATCACACACAACTTGATCCACCACTTTCCAATGTTGAATGGCACGGTAACTTGCTCGGCGATTTTCAGCTCAGTCTCATCATTTAGCCACTTAAGTCGATATGGTCGAGGATACTTTGTCTTCTGAAGACCTAGCTTTTCAACCAAATACTTGCTAGCCACGTTAGTGCAAGAACCACCATCAATGATTAGACTACATACCTTAGAATTTATTGTGCCCCGAGATTGGAAGATGTTTTCTTTTTGAATGATTTCAGGTTCATAGAGAATGCTGAGAGCTCTCCTAGTAACTAGAAGTTCTCCTATATCCGCATAATCCACAACTTCTTCTTCTGAATTTTCAGGCTCAAAATCCTCTTCATCCTCAGGCTCATATTCTCCATTGGCCTTTAGAATCATGACTCTCTGGTTTGGAAACTCCCTTGCGTAATGTCCTTTTCCCTGACATTTAAAACAAGTGATGTCACGAGATCTTTGAATTGGAGTCTTACCTGGTTCTGGTTTGGAGTTTTTAGATGTTTCAGGTAAAGGCTTCTTGAGTCTGGCATCTGTTTCAATAGACTTTCCTTTGTCTAGAGTTTTCTAAGGTTGTTGATTCCAAGTAGATTTGTTGCGGTTTCCTGAAAGAGTTTTCCTTTTGAAGCATTTCAAACTCATTAAAGTATTTTTCAATAGATTTAGACCCTTGACTAAGTTTCCTAAAATTCTTCTGTAAATCTTTGTAGTAATAAGCAGGGACATATCTCTTCCTCAATTGAAACCTCATGTCCTCCCAAGTACTAATCTTACCATGTCTTTGCCTTCTCCTTTCATACACATCTCTATCCCACCAAGCTAAAGCACTTTCAGTTAGTTGTGTAGCAACTAGAGACATTTTCCTTTGATCTGAGTAGTTGTAGTACTCAAATATATACTCCATAAGCCTTTCCCAATCAAAGTAAGCATTTGGATTAACCTTTACAGCAAAATTTAGTGTCGTGAGCTTCACGTCTCTGTTTCCAGCACCTTCTTCTCTACCTTTAGCTCGGTGATGTTGTCTTCTTGGTTTGTAATCACGTTCATAATAAGGTGGATCAGCTTCTATATCAGATAACTCATCTTCTGCAGGGTTCACTCCTCTAGCATTCGTGTTTTTTATGAGTTCTCTGCGATTTGGTGCTGACTGTTCAATCCTTATCATTCGATCTCCAAGAGTCTGAAGTTGGTTTTGAATAGCAGCAAGCATTTCAGCCACGTTCACATCTTCCTGATTTGCCATGCCGAAAACGTTCCTGTTTCTCACCGAACAAACGGATCAAGTGCACAGGAAGTTGAAAGGTCTAAAACTCAAACAAATGAACAGATTTGGACGAAATCTTTTTGGAGTTTTCTTTTTAAACGACGAACAAGGAAAATAGAACAATAATAAACAGATCGAACCAAGCATAGAGACCAAAACGAACAGACACAAAGGCAAAACAAAAATAAACACAACTGAAGCAAACAAATAAATATGAAGAACATAAACAAAAGGGATAGATAAAACCTGATTTGTAACATTTAACTCTGATAGCAGATGATGTAAAAACCAAGGGGATGGATCCTAAAGTGTGGTAATAGATGGAGAATCTGTAGATGGCCGACATGCATGATGTATCATGGTTTTTACCCGTTTTTAGCCATGATATAGGTCTTGTTTTCAGAGTCTTTCTAATGTTTTTGTAGTCTTTTTGAGTCTTTTCAGATTTTGGCACGTTTGGAGCATAATTAGAGATATTGGAGCATTCTGGAGCTTTTTGGCGTCTGTTGAAGAATTTCTCACCGTTGGATTAAGCTCAAATTTGGATACAAGACAGATCAATGGATTAGCTTTCATTTGGAAATGGTTTAAGGCCATTATAACGGTGCGATCAAAAGTTATGCCAGTTTTCGTGAAGACAGTCCAGTCTGGCGAGAACAGAGTCCTGGTGTCGACCGACACCAACCCAGTATCGACCGACACCGAATGCAGGAAAAGAAAACACGTGATTTTACAAGTTTGAAGATTTTGCAACTTGGCCCAGAAGATTCTATTATTTACAATTAAGCCCAGAACGTGTTTTAGCATTATATTTAGGGTTTTTAGCCACTTTGAGCGAGGAGACTTGATTTTATTCATTATTCGGCTTTTGAGAGAGGGAGAGAAGTCAGAAACTATGTTCATGAGAGAGAAGATTTCGAACCCTTGTTACTCTTTACTTTACTCTTTTATGCAATCTATTTTATTCATGATGTTTGCTTCATTCACCATGTTTGAGTAGATTCCTTGTTAGGTTTAGGTTTATTCAAAGGTGTTTGATGAATTCTTAGGTTGATCTGAATTGATAGGAGAAATTCAATAGAGTTCTTCATCTAGACTTGTGATTACTGCTTATTCTAGCTTCATGACCTAGAATCTAATCTTAGGTTGTTTGATTGACACGAAAGTGTGATTGATTGCATGAACTAGTGTTAGATGAGCAAAAGACCTATTTGCAAAGAAATTTGGTTTAGGATTTTGTGAACAATTGAACCTGATCATTAATGCTAGTTTGAATTCATAGGATTTGCAAAGAAATTTGGAATTCTAGGTTTAAACATAGATAATCTTCGCAGCGACGGTTGGTTGATTTTACATTTGTGTTTCAAGTTCAAGAACAGTGCTTAATATCCTCCTGATATTCTATTTGATCTGCAATTCTGATTTACCAGAGAATTTCCCTAGACTTAGTGTTTTTCCTCCATTGAATTTCACAACTTTTATATTCTGCTGTTTATTTCCTGCATTACTTTGTTCGCTTAGCTTAATTCTAATTCTATATTCTATTGAGTGATTTCTTGAGTCTTTGTGGTTCGACCCCTACTATACTGCAGCTATTGCTTTAGTACTCTTAGGGTATTATATTTGAGCATATCAATGCACTCTCTAGAGATTCTAGTGTATGAACTAGTGGAGTGAAGTGGATTTCAAGATGGAGACTCTTTAATTGGCCGACAAGCACTCTTTGAAAAATTCAGAGAATGAGATGGATAGAGGGTGGATCGAGAGACGCCACACAGATGATGGAAGATCTGTGATAAGTTTGATAACACTCAATCTTCAAAGAATCACACACAAGAAGAAGGAGAGGGTGGTTGCCTCTTTCTCAGAAGTAAAACCTAGAAAAACACTCGTTTTATTTCATTCAACGTTAAAAGATACAAAGCTGAGAAGGGAATTTATATACTAGTCTATTAGCTAGGGACCTTGTAGGGTCGGAATTATTACATAATAAAAGGACTAAACTTACAAAAACAACAGACTCGAAATTAAAAGACATAAATAAAATACACTTAAAACGTAACGGTCATATATTCCTGCAAAACAAAAAAATAAACTCGTTAATTATTGAAAATATTCGAATTCATACCCTGAGAGTTTAGTTGGTCGAGTTTTCTCTTGAAATGGTGAATAAAGTAGTTCTTAGAAAAATGTTTGTAGAGGACCGAATTGACAGATTCACTAAACTAGCATTGATCAAGTTGGTGCTGTAGGAAGTTTTTGAAATATTCTTAAAGGGTTGAATTGACAGATTCACAAAACTGGCATTGATCAAGTTAGTGTTGTAGAAAACTGTTTCTGGACAGATTTGCTCTTGATCCTCTTCTTGCATATCCTTGGTAATCGTAACTTCTTAGTGATCTTCATGCTCTATTACGGAGATGAGGTTCTCTACATACTTGTTAAACTCTTCCCTTAGTTTCTTTGTGAAACGACCACATTTTTTTTTTTTTAAACATTTAATCACATTAATATTAATTCTCATAAATCAATATTACTTCAAACCACACAATTCAAACCAACAATTTAACCCCGCAACGGAAACCAACAATTCAAGTCTAGCAATCCTAACCAATTGCAATACGAAAATAAAACACAACAACTGAACCCTAAATCATCCTCCTCTCCTCGCCCTGATTCCACGATCACACTTTATCCTTACCTGCATCACACACACACAAGAGATGCGTAAGTATTATCAAAAATACTTAGTGAAGCGATCCTACCATCTACGAGCTATACACACAAGCAAGTAAGATCACAATACCACAGAGAAACGAACATGGATTCATCACAATCCATCCCACACAACACAACAGGCAGTCACACAATCCAATCGCTTAGATAAGCTCATGGTCACGCACTCACCTCGATAACACAACGAGGAAACGACCAAGGTAACCCACACACGAACTTAGAAGGACCTTACTCACGAGCTCTCACAAGCTCAGCTCAACCTACAGCCAAAACAACAACCAAACACCCAAGTTACCACAACTTGGGTAAAACTGGGTAAAACCAGAAAACGGCCGCCGGAAAGATTGAACCATAACTTTCAATCTAACCGTCCACTTTCAAAACCAATCGGTGGAATTAAGCTTCTAGATGTCCTGAAACAACTCACCAATTTTCGTAAGGATCCGATCACCGAAGCGACGTAGATCTCACCCCGAGTCTTCGCTGGTCTGCCTTCGACGGAATCCAAACACTCCACGAAAACATGAATAACTTTCTAACTACTGACTCAATCCAGATCCGTAAAAAAGAGCATCTGAATCCAGGGCTTAACTACAACTGCACAAAAATCGTTACTTTTGACACGATTTGATCGTCGAAACCTCTTTCTCCCAGACTCTGTCTGCTGAATCCGGATTTCCCTTCCAGGACTTGTCCTTCTTCTCTTCTCTCAAGGTTGAGCTCCCTTCTCCTTTCTCTCTCTCTTTCACTCACAGCCACTAAAAGATTGCCCAAAAAGGAGAAAAGTTGAGTTTTATAGGGTGGCTAGGGATTCCACTGATTAATCCCACCAACCCCACTAACTCACCTACTCCCACCAACTACACCAACCACGCGGTCGAATAAGTTAGCTCGGGATCCGAGCTCAACCTCAACGTCGGCACCCGAGCTCCTCAACTTATTCAATCCCGAGCTCTCATCGTTCCCGATCCCGAGCCCTGAACTCATTAACATCCCGAGGTCGTTAACGTTTTCCGAACTCGTTAACGTTCCTTGAGCTCGTTCATAAATCCCGAGCTCTTTAACACTTCCCGAGCACACTAGTTCCCGAGGTCGTTAACACTCGGGTTCATTAGCTCCGCAGCGCATTAGCTCCCGAGTTCATTAATACACCGAGCTCCATACTCCGAGCCCCTTAGCCATCTCGAACTCGACACTCATGAGTCGACAACAAAACCCGAACTCACAAAGTTCTCTCGAGCTCCCGTTAACACTCCGAGCTCGTTAACGTCCCGAGCTCAATAACATCCCGAGCTCATAAACATTTCCTCTTTCCGGAACACGGGCGTTATAATTCTCCCCCACTAATATAGATTCGTCCTCGAATCTCGCCGCACAGTTTCTCACTAGGACTCCACTCACAATCGCCACAGCGATTGATCCATTCTCGGCCAACCCGGCCACACAAACCAAACACATGAGCTAAGTTCGAACACATCATCCGCGGCATCAACATTTCCTTTTCTGGAACACAGGCGTTACACTAACAAAACACGAGCTGAGGTCGAACACTATCAACCTACACAACTCCCGGTCCACACGTCAAGATGAGAATGACCCATCTAGTCAATCCAATCTAAAACCCAGGTCTACATTCGATCTCTGTACTTATACCTACGTCATAGACTCATTGCTCTCGACTCGTACACACGCCACTCGCTCTTAGAACACATCCTTCGAGCTATGGGCAAACACATGGCACTCAGCTCTCAGGAACGCATCCCTCGAGCTCTGGCCAAACACATGGCACTCACACTCTCAGGAACGCATCCCTCAAGCTCTGACCAAACACATGCACTCACACTCTCAGGAACGCATCCCCGAGCCTGACCAAACACATGGCACTCACACTCTCAGGAACGCATCCCTCGAGCTCTGGCCAAACAATGTACGAGTTGATCAGGACCACCGTCCCTAGAGTCCTCAAGTCTATACGTCTATAAGTAACTCCGACTGAAACTACCTCTCGTGGCCTCCGTACAACATCACCATGTATACTACCGCCATATTCCACCCCGGAATATCACAAAACCAGGCCACATAGGTCACATATTCCAACCCGGAATATCACAAAACATGACTCACACAGTCACCACTCTAATAAGAAATACTCATCTTATTAAACTTCAAAATGTATAAGTCGTTACAACTCAAAACGAATACATAATGAAACAAACACAACACCATACTCAACAAGGAACTCGAACCATCGATGAAAGCTTCAAGCCTCGGCTTGCTTCTCGAACCACTTCTTGAACTTAGCTTTCATCCTCTCCTCGGTTCCCAAGTCCTCCTCCAATACCGTCACAAGTCCCACAAGACTCTGATCATCGGAATCTTCTTCCGGCGATCCTGCTTGACCTTCCTCTCGAGAACCCTCACTGGCCTCGCCTCAACGGTCATGCTAGGCTGAAGATCTGACGGAATCTTAGCCAACACTCATCATCCTTATGAAGCACTTTTTCAGCATCGACACATGGAAGACCTTGTGAAATGCCTGCATAATCTCAGGTAACTCCAACCTGTAGCCACTCCCTAACTCGTTCAACAATCCTGACGGACCCATATACCTCGGACTCAGCTTAGTCGCGGTAATGCCATATGTACCCTCAACAATGCCATCTTGAGATACACTTTATCTCCCACCTCAAACACAAGCTCTTTTCTTCTCTTATCGGCATAACTCTTTTGCCGATCCTGGAGCTCTTTCATGTTCAGCTGCAAAACCGGATCTTCTCGTAGTTTCCTGAACAAAACCCGCTCCCAAAGTGTTCTCTCCCCCACTTGGGTCAACACAACGGTGTACGACATGGCCTCCCATACAGGGCCTCATATGGAGCCATCCCAATACTCGCTGGTAACTATTGTTATATGAAAACTCCACCAAGCTCAAGTGATACCACCAATGACCACCCAATCCAGTACACACATCCTCAGCAAATCCTCGAGAGTCTGGATGGCCTCTTCGGACTGCCCTCCGTCTGAGGATGATAAGCCGTGCTCATATGCACCTTAGTGCCCATCTCAGCCTGGAACGCATTCCAGAAATCGAAGTGAACTTAGGATCTCTATCTGACACTATGCTCACCGGTACTTCATAAAGTTCATTATCTCCTGCACATATTCCTAGCCAAAACCGCAGCTCCATCGGTTTTCTTGATGGCCAGAAAACTTGCAGACTTGGTCAATCGATCAACAATGACCCAAATAGCATCCTTTGGTCCGGAAACTGGCAAACCAACCACGAAATCCATCGTGATCATATCCCACTTCCACTCTTGGAATGGGTAAACTTCGCAACAAACCACTCGGAACCTGATGCTCTGCCTTCACTAACTGGCCACACGTCACACGCTGCGACCCAGTTAGGCACATCCTTCTTCATCCCGACCAGTGAATAATACCGTTTCAGGTCCCGGGTACATCTTAGTCGCTCCCGGATGAATAGAGAACATACTCGCATGAGCCTCACTCAGAATCTCTTGCCTCAACTCCTCGTCTATGGGTACACATACCCTACCAGAACGAGGATAGTCCCATTAGCAGAGACCTGATACTCTGAACCCTCGGCTCTGGAAGCCCTAACTAACTCTGCATCCTTCTCCTGAGCCAACCGAACCCTGCTCAGAAGATATGCCTGATTAGCCGCTTCCAAACCCAAAGGTTCCTGAGATACAACGCATAACCTCAGCGCACCGAGCTCACAACTAACGACTTCATGTCCTGCTTCCGAGTCGAAACCGCACGCTTACGACTCAACAGCTCTTGCCACAGGTTAGCTTTACCAGGATGGTAAGCTATCTCCAGATCATAACTGCACTTAACTCCAGTCCACGCTCTGTCTCAAATTCAACTCTAGCTGAGTGAAAATGTACTTCAGGCTCTTATGATCCGTGAACACCTGAACTGCGCACCATAAAGATAAGACCTCCAAATCTTTAGGGCGAACACAACTGCAGCCATCTCAAGATCGTGGTAGGGTAATTGCCCTCATGCTTCCTCAACTGCCGTGAAGCATAGGCAATAACCTTCCCCTACTGGCATCAACACACATCCGAGACCAACTCCCGAAGCATCTGTGTACACCAAATATGGCTCGCTCGGCTCTGGCAATGCCAGACTTGTGCACTGGTCAACATCGCTTTCAGGTTCGCGAAACCTGTCTCACACTCTGGAGACCACACGAAAGGAACATCCTTCCCGTCAGGTTCGTCATCGACTGAGCCATACTCGCGAAACCCTTAACGAACTTCCGGTAATATAACCCGCCAAGCCAAGAAAACTTCTGATTTCAGTTGCATTCCTCGGCCTCGGCACTTCTGATAGCTGGATCTTCTGTGGGTCAACTGAAACTCCAACCTCAGATACAATATGACCCGAGGCGATCTCCCGCTTTCCAGAAACTGCACTTGCTCAACTTAGCATACAATTTCTGTTCCCGCAGCTTCTCCAAAACCACTCTAGGATGAACCTCATGCTCCTCAGGACTCTTCGGGTACACCAGAATGTCATCTATAAAGATGATCACGAATTCGTCCAGATACTCCTGGAACACGCTGTTCATTTAACCTCCATGAACGTTGCTGGTGCATTCGTCAACCCGAACGGCATCACCACAAACTCGTAATATCCGTACCGAGTCTCGAAAGCCGTCTTCTGGATATCCGCCACATCTATCGGAATCTGATGGTATCCCGATGCCAAGTCTTCTTGGAGAACCAAAGTAGCCCCTCGCAACTGATCCAATAACTCGTCAATCGCGGAAGAGGATATTGTCTTCACCGTGACCCGGTTCAAACCCCGATAATCGATGCATAACCGAAACTCCCATCCTTCCTCTCACGAACAACACCGGTGCTCCCCACGGTGAACTACTTGGTCGGAATAAACCCTTATCCAATAACTCCTCCAACTACTTCTTCAGCTCGGCCATCTCTGTTGAGCCATTCTGTACGAGCCTTTGATATCAGTGTCGTCCCTGGTTCCAACTCAATCGTGAAGGGATCGGACCGAGATGGTGTAATCCCTGCAATGACTGAAAAACATCCTCGAACTCTTGGATAACCCGAATATCTCCCACTACAACCGCTCCCCCAGCCTCTGGAGTAGCAATTGTCGCTAGATAAGCCTTCCGGCCTTTTTCTAGCATCCTCTCTGCCTGCATAGCAGAGATCACCAGGCTCCCAGAAGTCGGTCTCACTCCCTGATAAACCAACCTCCCTTTGTTCCGCTCAAAAACTACAGCCCCCGGTGACAATCCAGATGTGCTCTGTACTTCCCTAGCCAATCCATCCCAGGATGACATCGTACAGCTCCACCGGGCAAACGATCAAGTCTGCTGGCATGGATTCCTTAACCCACTTGGATGTCCACATCTCTGATTCGACCCTGAATGGGTAGAAACTCCCTCTCCAGCAACCTTAACCACTCCCTTCTGATCACCGGGTTCACCCCGAAAAATTACCCGCTTGGCTAACTCCGGAGTAACAAAGCAATGCGAGCTCCCGAGTCAAATAACACATGGACTCAGACCCCCACACGAGCAAGGTCCCTTCACAAGTGTCATATGCTAAAAGACTCAACCACAACACCACAGGTATACCAATTCCAAAACTACAAGAAATGAACTTTACAAGTTTTAGGAATTTACCTGTGATCGGTCCGGAACTCGGCTCACCCGTCTCCATCATGGAAAACACTCTAGGTGCCGCTCCGCTATGCCTCGCCGGTGGTGTCCCGCCACCTCCGACCGCTGCAGCTTGGGACACTTAGGCTTAATGTGCCCCATCTCCTTGCAGTGATAACACACTCGCGTATCCTCATGCGTTCCTTCTGAGGACAACTCGCAAACCCTGTGATCCTTGCTTCCACACCTGAAGCATCCCGGACCACCTCGGCTAACCCTCTGAGTAGCCTCAAACTTACGCTTTTGACCCTGTACAAGCTTATCGCCCTTGCCTGAACTAGACTGCTGATGCGACCTCTTGGTCTGAAAACTCGGACTGGCTACCACTGCCTCGTCCTTCAGACCCTCCTCAATCAATGCAGCCTTCTCTACCAACCCCAATCGTGTCAAAAGTCCGAACCAGACAGTGGTTCCTCAACTCGGTCCGTAGACCCCTCATGAACCGCCGCACTTGGGCTGCTCTCCCTCCATGGCACGACCAGCATACACACTGAGGCGGTTAAACTCTGCCTCGTACTCTCGAACCGTCCGGTTCCCCTGAGTCATCTCTAGAAACTGCGCCTCTAACCGGTCCAACGCCTCCTGAGGGAAAACTGTGAGTTAAATCCGCAAAAATCCTCCCAAGTCATAACTGCCTGGGTCCGCCTAGCTGCAACACCTTTCCACCACAGGTGTGCATCGCCCTCCAGATAGTGGACTGCAAGATCCACTCGGTACCCCTCTGGACATCTAGTCAAATCAAAGTTACGCTCCAACCGTGTCCTCCACTTATCTGTCTCCTCGGGCTTGGCACCACCGGAAAAGAATCCTGTACCAATCTTCTGCAACTGCTCCATCACCTTAAGATAAGATGGGAGCCTCTCAGCAACCTCAACCGCCACTCGCGGTTCCTCTGCCACCACAGGCGGTTCCATTGGAGCCTGCACTGGTTCCCTCTCTGGTAACCGCTCCAACAACCTGGTCAACAGATCCACAATGCGGTAATCTCGAGCCTGGGCAACACCCGCTGCCACACCGACAGCACCCGCTGCCCACACGACAGCACCCGCTGGACCCCCAGCCACACCGGCACCAACACACGGCATCCAACCGGCCACACCCTCAGACTCTCCCTGACGTGCATGCAAATCCATGACCTGTCCCACCGTAGCACTTCGTGCTACACTCTCCTCCGCTAAAGGGCTCCACGACCTAGGCCACGCGGACGACCACGACCACGCCCCGACACCTGCCTCTCAGAACCATCTGCACTTCCCGCACAGAGACTCAGAGACAGAAAAAAAAAGGAACAACAAAAAACAGAAACAAACAACTTACCGTGGAATCTCATTAAAGGCTCGAAGAGGATGATCTAAGACCCCATACCACACTCAATTGACTAAATCACATAATCAACCTAACTACCGACATCCTAGAACCGTAAAGGCGCTGATACCAAACTGAAACGACCACATTTTTTTTTTAAAAACATTTAATCACATTAATATTAATTCCCATAAATCAATATTACTTCAAACCACACAATTCAAACCAACAATTTAATCCCGCAACGGAAACCAACAATTCAAGTCTAGCAATCCTAACCAATTGCAATACAAAAATAAACACAACAACTGAACCCTAAATCATCCTCCTCTCCTCGCCCTGATTCCACGATCACACTTTATCCTTACCTGCATCACACACACACAAGAGATGCGTAAGTATTATCAAAAATACTTAGTGAAGCGATCCTACCATCTACGAGCTATACACACAAGCAAGTAAGATCACAATACCACAGAGAAACGAACATGGATTCATCACAATCCATCCCATACAACACAACAGGCAGTCACACAATCCAATCGCTTAGATAAGCTCATGGTCACGCACTCACCTCGATAACACAACGAGGAACGACCAAGGTAACCCACACACGAACTTAGAAGGACCTTACTCACGAGCTCTCACAAGCTCAGCTCAACCTACAGCTAAAACAACAACCAAACACCCAAGTTACCACAACTTGGGTAAAACTGGTAAAACCAGAAAACGGCTGCCGGAAAGATTGAACCATAACTTTCAATCTAACCTCCACTTTCAAACCAATCGTGGAATTAAGCTTTAGATGTCCTGAAACTACTCACCAATTTTCGTAAGGATCCGATCACAGACGCGACGTAGATCTCACCCCGAGTCTCCGCTGGTCTGCCTTCGACGGAAATCCAAACACCTCCACGAAAACATGAATAACTTTCAAACTACGGACTCAAATCCAGATCCGTAAAAAGGAGCATCTAGATCCAGGGCTTAACTACAACTCCACCAAAAATCGTTACCTTTTGACACGATTTGATCGGTCGAAACCTCTTTCTCCCAGACTCTGTCTGCTGAATCCGGATTTCCCTTCCAAGGACTTGTCCTTCTTCTCTTCTCTCAAGGTTTGAGCTCCCCTTTCTCCTTTCTCTCTCTCTTTCACTCACAGCCACGAAAAGATTGCCCAAAAAGGAGAAAAGTTGAGTTTTATAGGGTGGCTAGGGATTCCACTGATTAATCCCACCAACCCCACTAACTCACCTACTCCCACCAACTACACCAACCACGCGGTCGAATAAGTTAGCTCGGGATCCGAGCTCGACCTCAACGTCGGCACCCGAGCTCCTCAACTTATTCGATCCCAAGCTCTCATCATTCCCGATCCCAAGCTCTTGAACTCATTAACATCCCGAGGTCGTTAACGTTTTCCGAACTCGTTAACGCTTCCTTGAGCTCGTTCATAAATCCCGAGCTCTTTAACACTTCCCCGAGCACACTAGTTCCCGAGGTCGTTAACACCCGGGCTCATTAGCTCCCGAGCTCATTAGCTTCCGATTTCATTAACACACCCGAGTTCCATACTCCCGAGCCCCTTAGCTATCTCGAACTCGACACTCATGAGCTCGACAACAAAACCCGAACTCACAAAGTTCTCTCGAGCTCGTTAACACTCCGAGCTCGTTAACGTCCCGAGCTCAATAACATCCCGAGCTCATCAACATTTCCTCTTTCCGGAATACGGGCGTTACACCTTGTGTCTGATCTTGTTCTTGGCGTTTGATTCATAGTAGAAATATTGATGATCTCTTCTTCAGATTCGATTAAGCTAGTTTCGATGTCCTCATCAGTTTAGTGTAGGCTTTAGAGTTTAAGGTTTGGGGTTTAGAGTTTAAGATTTACGATTCATAAATAAAATCAACTATAAATAATTCAACCGTAAATAAAATTAAAAACATAATAATACTTTAAAATATTAAAAAATATTAAAAATCCAGGTGCACAGGATAATTATAATTAAAAAACAATAATGTCCAAAAACAACTATTTCACAGAAATTTAAAAGATTAAGTGGAGTATGATTCATCGGCAAAAGAGATAGTTATATCTCTTGTTGTCTCATTGAAACGGTCTATTTCGGTGTTGTAGACTTGCGCAATAGATTCTACGAAATGATCTCTTTCACCCAACTCTGCCTCGGTCAACATCTTCACAAAAGCCTCTAATATTGTGGTTATGTTGTATTCGGCGCTCCAGTAAGCAAGTAGGAGCATTTTCAGGAAGATATTTCTGCAATCTGAGACATTAGGGTGGTAGATCGCTGTGTTGAAAGCAAACTACTTTAACCATATCAAACTCATGGAAGTAAGAGATCTCAATATCTTACGGTATTTAAATAGCAGAAAGGGGAACAAAAATTACCTTCGGGGGTTTCAGCGGGTATCGTGGCGGATAATGAGTGGTCACTTTGAAAACCCCTCCCTCAATTCTTCTATCAATTCGTAAGGTCATTTTCTTTTTTTCCTAACACTGTAAGAAGGTGAAGTCTCAAACCTTTGAAAAACTGGTGTTTAAAGTTTCCAGATGAAGTTTGTTGTTGAAGTTTGCGTGTGAAGTTTATGAATGAAGTCTCAAGATGAAGTATGTGTATCACACAAGAGCTTTGGAGGAAATGGTATGTCAAGGGCATGGCACTCGATGTACTTCAGGCAATACATTCCACAGTCACTGCTCTGAATGTTTAGGAGAACTCATTTTGTGGAACCTGCTCATATGTGTAGGGAACATTTGGGTGCAGGTGTTTTTAATCCAGAGGAGCTAGAAGGTCATCACATAAGTCATCATCTCGCAAATAGGTGTCACTGCACTCTCAATCTCGTGAGGCTTACATACTATCACAGCGACCCAAATAACAATGTCTCTCTTAGGAATCGAAATCAACATCGCAACCCAGTGCATCTGCTTGACGTTAAGGGAGGAGTAGATTGCATCCACAACTAAACCCCATATCTTGTTAGTTTTGCAGAACTCTGGTGGCGCTCCTATGTAGAGATCCAACACCCCAGGAGGTAGCATTCTGCCTAACCTGTTTGCATCCGCAGTCTTTTGAAAATCTTCATACTTACACTGCCACAACATGCTTAAGATAACATCAAGGAAGCATAGCTTATCGCTCCTAAACCAGTTTGGAGGCTTCACGTACTGCTGTCGTAGTAGATTGATTCCAGCATCAATGTGTTGTAGTAAGAAAATAATTACTTATGGTAAAGGAAGCTTACAATTAAAGATATAAGAAAATAATTATGAGTATGAAGTCTTAGAATGAAATTTGGGCATGAAATCTTAGAATGAAGTTTGGGCATGAAGTCTCAAACTCAAGTATGTGCATGAAGTCTCAGATTGAAGTCTGAGGATGAAGCCTGAGTATGAAGTCTCAACATGAGACTTCACTCAAAGACTTCAATCTGAGACTTCAATATAAGACTTCACTCGAAATCTCTTTCACTTCCCCAGGTTATTTCTTCGTAGCTACGCTGTTAAACTCCTCAAAAGCAGTTGCCAAATCGTCTACCATGTCTGGGTTAGAGACTTCACTGGTGAAGTGATACGAATATCATGAGAAGCAAGAACGACTAAGAGGATGCATTGCTTGAACCTGTTAGACCAGTGTCTAGAGCTAAGGCCAAGAAGATTAAGGAGGCACTTAACGGGCTAATTGAAGAGTTTTTATCCAGAATTCTTTTGGGGAGCAAGTCTATCAAGTCTAGCCCATTTTGAACCTCATTCAAGTTCAAGAAAGCCCAAATTAAATGTCTCATTTTTGTGGCTAAAGAGGATGACGAAAATGGAGGCCAAAAGTCACTTTGGAGGGAGTGGAAACATCAAAAGTTGAATTCTCAATCAACTATCTATCTTTATTTCTTTTAGTTTTCAAGACAATTAAATTTCTATCTTTTCTTTCAAGTTTTATTTCCCTTTATATTTATGTAATCTCCATTGGAGAAAACACACAATCTTTTTATAAAACTTTTTTTGAGAGTGATTCTCTTTTGTTCCTTGTGAACACAACCGATTGCTTGGTGTGTAATATCCAACAATCACAAAATCGATCCGTCTTGGTGAGTCATATCCAGGGGATTAGTCCTACTTTGTGCTTCATATCCAAGTTACATGTAAATCAAGAGCTTTTCTCAACTCTTGTGCGACCATTTGCTCCACCATCCTTGTTCGTTGAGGCTTCATCGTCCATCGTCCAAAGGAATATCCATCTACCAACTTTGAGAGTGAAGAATCCTTGGGAGGGTCGTGTCATGAAGTCTCGTTCACTATACTAACTGTACATCCGAGATTGGAAAAAGGGACAAACGAAGAGACGAAACTGAAATGAAAGATGCAGACGTGAGCAAGCAAAGCGATTTGAAGATGACGGTCAGAACAGAGATTGAAGATGAGTTTCGTCGGTTGCAAATCCCATATATGCAAATTAAATAAAAATGGAATAAGAGCGGAAAATAAGAATTCCTAATTACCCTTGACAGTGACGGTTCGGAGAAAAATTGAGAGAGAGAGTCTCCGTTTGGTGATTTCCAACGAGAATAACAACCCTAATCGAAGGCAATGGTTCGAAGCAACCCTAGTCAACGGCGACAGTTCGGAGCTACCCTAGTCGACAACGACTTTTTGGAGAAAGAGTGAGAGAGAGTTGGGAGAGAGAGAGTCGTTGTTTGGTGATTTCCGGCGAGACAAGCAAACCCTAATAGTCGACGATGGTGACGGTTCAGAGAAAAGGATAGAAAGAGTCGTTTGATATTTTCCAGCGAGGAGGAATATCGATTACCTTCTACGGCGATGGGAGAAAGAGTGAGAGAGAGTCGGTAGAGAGATTCGGCGTTTGGTGATTTCCTAATAGTCGACGGCGACAACGGCAAGACAGAGAGAGTCGTTTGGTGTTTTTGTTTTTTACCAAAATTAACAATTGTAATCTGTTTTATCTCTCATGTAATTCAGTAACTGTAATATTTCAAATTTTTTTGAATTCGATTTATTTTTATAATTTTTTCAAGTTTTTTTGAAGTCTATGTTCCACAAAATGGTTCAGACTCCATAGACGAAGTCTAATATGAGACTTCACCAGAGTAGTCTGTAAATCCTAAACTAACTGTCATGAATAACAAAACATTAAATTCCTAACTAGATACATGTATTGAGTAGTCACTTCCATTCATAATGACTTTTTCTCTTCCGTTTTCGTCTATTAATTCACTTTATCTTGTCAATATGAACACACATAATGATTGGGAGAGAAAGTCCTTCCTCCATAATGTTGAAGTCTCAGCATTAAGTCTGTGCATGAAGTCTCAACATGAAGTCAAGAGAATTCAAGCACATTTTTTGCAGTTTGTCCCATTACTTAAAGCAATTTTTGGTGATGAATCAAATACATAAAGTAATAAGAATCTCACTACAAAAATTATTTGTTTTCAATAATTATTTAGTACTTTCAAAAAGATCTCGCGAAAGAAGAGTTCGCCCTAGCAGCCTCACCTGTCTTTCTCCGTTTGACCCTCTCCGGTGGCCGGCGCTCATTGTCGGTGCCGTGAGAGGGTGCCTCTATATATTCTGTTTGTGCTCTCCTTTTGTCTTGGGCATATCGGGTTTCTCCTTTGATGGATTATTGTCATGGTTTGATGTCGGCGGCACCATTTTTGGATTAAGCGGTGGTTTCTTCTAGGCTTTGTTGTTTAGGCAGATAAGGCGTTGTTTTTCCGATTTTGGTCGTGGCAGATCTGATTCGTCAATCTGCGGAGTCGGGTGCTACTGCGGCTGGTGTGTCAATTTAGCCTTTGGTTGAGTCGTGTTCTCTTTGGTCTGGTATCATCATTCCCTCCATTGGATTTTTCTTTGGTCTTGCTTGTTTTTTTGTCTGATTAGTTTTTTAGGGAAGGTTTAAATCGTTGATCTTGGTTTGGTCTTCATTTGGCTTCTTTCTCGTGCTACGAGTATGCATTAGCGGGGCTGTGTCAGTCGAGTTAGAGGTTGTGTAGGTTAGTTTAGGCTCCAATTCTTTGGGTAATCCGTGTTTGTTTGGTTTCCTCGCTCTCCTTATTTTGCTGCTTGCCCGAAGCTTTGGTCTTAACTTACCAAACCTCTTTTGGTTTTGTATCTTGATGTTCTTGCTTTTATCTGTTGTTGAGCTTTATTATGACTTCTCCGGTTCGATCGTGTGCTTTTCTCCTTGGAGTTTAGTGTTATTCGGTTTGAGGTTTGTTTTGCTCCTTGTCTCTAAACTCAAGACCTGATCGAGGTCTGGTCAGTTCATGACTTCTATGAAGGCATCTTCAGTTTGTGTTATGTGACATCGCCGTTTCCGGAAAACTTGTGGGTTTGGTTTGTGTCCCGCTTTTTCTTGTCGGAATAGAAGTTTAGGTTCATTCGATTTGAGAGGTATCCTGCCTTCGCAATAGGAGATCTCGCTAGTTGCAATGTGGACGCATGTTGTCCTTTGTGCCTTGTTTTATTCACATCAGTGTGGGAGTAAGTGTGGCAAGTACGTTTTTCTTAGGAGCTTTCTTAAGTTTTTGACTTTTGTTTCGTCTTTTGTGTCTTGTATTACGTTTTAAATAGGTTCCCTGTAACTTAGACCTTCGTCTCCCTCTTTTGGGTTTTAGTTTCCGGGGATATTTCGTGTTTCTGCTTGCGTATATATTTCAACTTTGTATCATGTGTTTGCATTATTAATAAAAAAACAGACGACAAAAAAAAAAGAATAATTATTTAGTACTTTAATTATGTTTTTAATTATTAATCTTGTTCAATTTTTTTTATATTTTATCATAATAATATATTTTTTGTGTTTTTATATTTTTTTAAGGATTAATGTAAAAAAACCCTCAAAGTTTCCCGTTTTTGCAATTAAACCCTCCACATCAAAATAATGCAAGTCAATACCATAACATTAATAGTCACCCGCAATATAGCCCTCGGCTATATCGATGCCGTGGCAGCCGTCAACGCCTCACAGAAAACTTAACGGCTACTTAAACGCATCGTTTTGCATCTGCAAAAAAAAAGATTACTGCAAAAAAAAGATTACTGCAAAAAAAACCCTTAAAGCCGCCGTATTTTTGCAAATTAATCCTTCAACTACAAAATACAGGTCAATATCGCGAACTCAAAACTCACCCGCAATATAACCCTTGGTCGTATATAGATTTGTGTAATTATGTATATATATTATTAAAACTACGTCGTTTTAACATTCGAAAAATAACAAAACATGATTTAAACGATATTCGAACCCACGACCTTTAGCTCAAATGAAATGACACATAACTGACAAATCTATTTAAACAAGATTTAAACGACACATATTCGCTGTAAACATGATTAAAGCGAGATTCTATTCCTTTCGATCCTCGATTTTCAGAGACAAAGGTTTTCTAAGGTTTCCTTTATGTTCTTACTATCTCGTTGAATTGTAATTTTCCTCCTAAGTCTGTTTTCTTTTTCCACTTTGTAAGCATTTCTTCTCTAAACCCTTTCGACAAATCTATAAACATTAGGGTTCTTACAAAATAGAAAAAGAAATCCATAAATCCTTTCGACAAATCCATAAATCCATAAATCTATAACCCTTTGACAAATCCATAAATCTATATACATTAGGGTTCTTACAAAATATAAAAAGAAATAAACAGATCTATGAGGAAAGTTACAATTCAACGAGATAGTAAGAACATAGATTAAACCTTAAAAAGCCTTAAAAACAAATTGTCTCTGAAAATCGAGGATTGAGAGGAATAAAATCTCGTTTAAATCATGTTTATGGCAAATATGTGTCGTTTAAATAGATTTGTCGGTTGTGCGTCATTTCATTTGAGTTAAAGGTTATGGGTTCGAACTCGTTTAAATCATGTTTTGCTATTTATCGAATGTTAAAACGACGTAGTTTTAATAACATATATACATAAATACACAAATCTATAGTTATATTGCGAGTGACTTTTGAGTTCGCGATATTGACTTGCATTTTTGTAGTTGAAGGGTTAATTTGCAAAAAAACGGCGACTTTGAGGATTTTTTGCAGTTCTCCTTTCATTTTTCAGGTGCAAAACAATGCGTTTAAGTAACCGTTAAGTTTTCCGTTAGGCGTTGACGGCTACCACGTTATCGATATGGCCGAGGTCTATATTGCGGGTGAGTTTTAATGTCATGGTATTGATTTGCATTATTTTGATGTGGAGGGTTGACATGCAAAAACAGGCAACTTTTTTTTTTGTCAACTCAAAAAGTGGCAACCTTAATGGGTTTTTTTTTGCATTAATCCCTTTTTTATAGTAATATGTTATATTTATTTTGTTACTTTTATTTAATCGCTGACGCACCCGCTAGTCAACCAGTCGTATTACTCCCACAAACACATTTATTTTCAAATGCTAAACCAGTCGTTCAAAAAACTTAGTAACGCTAGAAACCGTAACCGCCTGCTTCCGCAAAGTCCCGCACCGCAATCGCCTGCCTCCACTGCGTTTAAATTAATCATGCCCTAAGTCGTGAAATTTAAGCCCGAGTTCACTCATTCGTAACCTTAACCGACATCTTAAATATTATTGGAGCTCATAAACCTTAAGAAGGAGAATTCAATCAAGGAATTTAAAAGAATTCATTGGAGCGAAAAAAAATAGACTTAAAATTATTTTGAAAATTTTGAATTAATTCTAGCAAATCTTTGCTAAAACACTCAAAATTGTTTTTTTTACATTCTTAAGTCAAGTTTCTATAAAAATTCTTTTAAATGATATTACCAACAAAGCAATCATAATATTGAATAACACTAACATTTATAAAATTTAGTAATCAATAAGTTAAATAACACTAAAATTTTAATATAATTTATAAAATACATAATTGAATAACATTAGAATTATAGAAAAACTTCAGTTTGTTTAAATTCATATGCTTAATAACTCCCCTCCCCCTAAGAATTCTAATAGCCACGTTGTTGGTCGATTTGGTCACAAAAAAGGAAGAGTAGTTAGGCACTATTTATTTTAGAAACGATTTTTTTAATTAATTTGTTGGAGAATAATCCCGAATTAAATTAAAAGTATAAAAGAAATAATTAGGTAATTGCCTTTGACAGTAGAAAATAATCATAAACAACAAGACAGATGTAAAACGAAATTTTTATACGACCACAAATGTTATTTCAAAAGAGTAACCGGTTAAAAATGAAAAAAAAATTAATAAATCTATATGCACTTTTGAAATAATTTTAAGCATATTATGAATATAATTCGAATTCTTTTATATATAATCGATATGTATTATGAGTCTATGAGATAGTAAATTTAAAGTTGTTTCGAGTTAGTTCATATAGAATCCATATGCATATTGAGATAACAAATTTAAAAGGTAATCATATTTAAACAAAATATTTAAATATAACTAGTTAAAAATGAAAACAAATTAACCTAGTAAATTAAAATAAAGGGAGAATTGCTAAAACTAGACCCAAAATTGAGTTTGAATGCAAAACTAGACTCCAAATTGAAACAAATGCAAAACTAGACTTTTTGTGTATGAAAATTACATTAACCCTCTTATTTGCAAACAAAAAAACAGAAACTGCATTTACAGTTCTAACATTCGCGCAGAGGAAATTTCATGAACGAAGTCTCACAGTAGACTTCGTTTATGACATCCATGAAGTCTAAACCGTAATTAAACCTTAGATTTAAATTAAAAAAAAAATTAATAATTTCAATGTAATTTTTTCTTCAAAAAATAAGATTCTTCAAATATGAACTTTATAAATTAAAATTTTAGAAACTTTCATAAAATTAAAGCATGTAAGGTTTATTATGTTTTAGAAAATCATAAATAGTCGCAGACTTCCCAACCAAAGTCTGCAACTGTAATTTAATCTTAAATTTAAATTATAAAATTATAAAATATTTTGTTCAAAATTTTTGATAAATAAATTATTTTAAATCAAAGTCTAAGGTTTAAAAATAGAATTTCATAAGATTTCATAAAATTAAACCATCTTATGTAAACCATGTGAAGCATAATAAGTTTAGGGTTTGCCAATTTGTAAAAATCCATGTATGTATCGTTAGGGTTAGACTTAAGTTCATATATTTTTGGTATACAATGTCGATCTTTCATATAGTTGTAAGATTTTGGATATCTTATACTATTTTGATGTCAAATGTAAGTATTTGTTAACGAAAAGTGAAAAAAATATTAGAATTTTAGAGTTTAGGGCTTACACACTTCTCGGGTCTCGGGTGAAGTCTCATAGGAGACTTCGTCTATGAAGTCTCTAACATTTTGTAAGCGTAGACTTCTTTGTAGAAGTCTGAAATTTAAGAGGTGAAATCTAAAATTTCAAAGGTGAAGTCTAAAACTTAAAGATGAAGTCTGAAATTTATAAAGTGAAATCTTAAATTCAAAAAAAAATCAAATTTTCAGAAAATATCAAAAATATTCAAAAAAATTTCGCATTTCATAGGTGAAGTCTGAAATTTCAAAGGTGAAGTCTAAAATTTCAAAAAAAATTGAAAAAATTCAAAAAAATCGAAACAATTCAAAAACAATCGAATTTTTAAAAAAATTATTCGAATTTCAGAGGTGAAGTCTGAAATTTAAAAGATAAAATCTGAAATTTCAAAGGTGAAGTCTAAAACTTCAAAGGTAATGTCTGAAATTTCAAAAAAATTCAAAATTTTTAAAAAATTTCATAATTTTCAAAAAATTTCAAAATTAAAAAATATTTGAAAAATTAAAAAAAAAATTGAAAAAATTCGAATTTCATAGGTGAAGTCTGAAATTCCAGATTGAAGTCTGAATTTTTAACCTAACATTAGTTTGACCTCCCATATATAAACTCAGTTTTTCTATTTTTCTCAAATTTCTCTATTTCTCTCAAAAACGGCAGAGCTCTCTCTCTCTCTCTCCTCTCTCTCTCTCTCTCTCTCTCTCTCTCTCTCTCTCAAACCTCTGTAAAATAGCAAGGATCTCTCCATCTTCAATGCCACTCCACCGTACCGTCGTCGGTAAGACGTTGCTTTTATTGTTTTTTCTTCGTTTTCGTCGCTATTAATCTCTCCTCAAAAGTGTTATTCTCTCCATCCTCAGATTTGACTAACCACTCTCTCATTATTACTGTATTTTTTTTAATCAACGTCTTCATCCTACTAACTTATATTTTTATGCTTGTTACAGATCTTAGGCGTAACACCACCAGAAAATAGTTAAGTTTGTTTTCTTTAGATTCATAACAATTTATGTTCCAAACAAAAATTAAGATTTGAATTTTTAATTGCCTGTGTGTTATGAATTTCAAGTCTAAATAATTTATGTTGAGTATGATATCTAAATTTTTTGTTAATTTATCTTAGTTTTTTTGCGTTATTTTTGTGTTTGTATATGAGTCTTTATTTTTCTCTTTATTTTTGCAGATCTAGATTTACACTGAGACTTCACACCGAGACTTCACTTTGAGACTTCACACCGAGACTTCACTTTGAGACTTCACACCCAGACTTCACTGTAAGACTTCACACCCAGACTTCACAACCACATTTCACGGTGAGACTTCACACCCAGACTTCACTGTGAGACTTCACACCCAGACTTCGCTGTGAGACTCCCAGACTTCACTGTGAGACTTCACTGTGAGACTTCACTGTGAGACTTCACAACCATACTTCACGGTGAGACTTCACACCCAGACTTCACTGTGAGACTTCACACCCAGACTTCACAACGAGACTTCACAACGAGACTTCACAACGAGACTTCACAACGAGACTTCACTGTGAGACTTCACACCGAGACGGTTCTGGGCTCCCCTATTATTTAATTCTTACATATAATTTTGTAGATGTAAAACAAAAAATTGTAATCCTCTTTCCTGGATTATAAATCTCTTGTACAATGATATTTCCAATTAATAAAAGTTATATTGACAAAGAAAGTACTTCTTGCGAAACCTATTAAATTAAACATCAAGTCTTAATTTAACAAAAATATAGTTACAAAATCTTAAGTACTAAAAACACATATAAAAAATGTCATGAGCCACATAAATATGGCCAGTTTAACACATTGAGATGTGAAACTCATACATTAGTGCAAGAGATAAGATACAAATGAAATTTTTTAAAAAAGTTAGTACAAGAGACTTAACACGTAACACATACGTTAAGGATTAAAAAACTAACTAATTACAAATAAGCTAAAATTTCATTTTTACTATACATCATCGTATGAGACTTCTCAGAAGTAGTCTATCGGTAGACTTCTCATACGAAGTCTGTTAAGAGACTTCTAAGGTGAAGTCTCGCAATAAATAACTACTAGAAACTAATAAAATCGATTCAAGACAGAATATAACACAATGAGATATGAAATTCATACATAAACAATAACAACAAGAACTAATACACATGAAAAACAATTAAAATCTCAAAAATATAAAATAGAGATGATACAAATACATTTTTTAAAATGTTAGTGCAAAAGACTTCTCAAACGAAGTCTCCGGACAGACTTCCTGAGTGAAGTCTAAATATTATAAGCTAAGTACCTAACAAGTTAAGAAAAATAATTTAATAATAATTATACGATAAAAATAGTTCAAATTTCTAAAACATCAAAAGCCATACGTAACACACATGTTAGGACAAGAAAATAAAAATAACCAATTACAAATAAGCTAAAATTTTATTTTTACTAAAATTATCATTTGAGACTTCTCGGATGAAGTCTTCCAACAGACTTCTCAGATGAAATCTGCTAAACAATTCAGAGGAGACTTCGCCTGAGAAGTCTGAAAGTAGGGGTCTAGTTTTGCAATTGACCATATTTTGACTTTTTAAGGAGACTTCACAGGCGAAGTCTCCTACACAATGAGACTTCGCCTGAGAAGTCTATACCAGTTTGGGGTCTAGTTTTGCAATTGACCACAACTTTGACTTTTTCATTAGACTTCATCTGGGAAGTCTCATCACTATGAGACTTTGCCTGTGAAGTCTATTACGTAATGAAACTTCCATGATGAAGTATTTTTTCCTTCACAGACTTCTCCGGCGAAGTCTACCCATAAAGTAAGGTTTAGTTTTGCAATTGACTAGAGTTTGATTTTTACATGAGACTTCGCCTGAGAAGTCTAAGTAGAAAAAATATTACTTTTGCAATTGACCAAAAAAAATTATTTTTTTAATTCCAGAATTTCCGATGGTTGCAGACTTCATCTGAGAAGTCTATTAATAGTCAATGTTTCAAAATTTCGGTCAAATGCAAAAGTAACCCCCTTTTTCAAGCAGACTTCTCAGGTGGAGTCTTGATAAAAAGTCTTTGTTCAGGTCAATTGCAAAACTAACATTTCTTTTTCACAGACTTCACAGGAGAAGTCTAAAATAAAAGTCAAACTTACGGTCAATTGCAAAACTAACCTCATGTACACAGACTTCATATATGAAGTCTGAAGACTGTTTTTTTGTTTTCAAAGGAAAACTTGAGACTTCCATCGTGAAGTCTGTGAAGGAAAAAGTCAATTGCAAAACTAACCCCTAGTTGACTATTGAGACTTCACCTGAGAAGTCTGCCTTCTGGAAAATCAGTGAAAATGAAGCAAAAATTACCAAATTTCGGTTTGATCTTGTTTTTAGCTTCTTCGACGTCCAATAACTTCTCACACCACTAATACCCAAGAATCCCAAGCGTTATTATGTATGTATTTTAGTAAATCGCAAGATCTAAGAATGGTGAATTTTGAGAAAGAGATTTTAGAGTTTAATGGTTGAAATGAGAGAGAATGAGAGAGGAGATTGAGAAAAATGGAGATTTTAGCTTGATTATAGAGATTTAACATCTCTTAATTCAGTTGGTTGAAGCATTTAGAGCTCAATTTTTGTTGGTAATGGTAGTTGGGAGCTATTGAAGAAGATGACTGTTTCGTAATTATGTGAGAATCTTTGGGTTATTATTTTTCAAACCCAGCTACTAGACTTCTCTTGTGAATTCTGCGCTAGGTCTTTTTGTAAAAAAAGAAGTTTGAAAGGATATTTTAAAACATTTTGAAAAGAAAAAAAAAAGATCTAGTTTTAAAATTTACTTCAAATAAGGATCTAATTTATCAAGAAGCCCTAAAATAAAATAAAATAAAGCGAATCATTCACATTTTTTTCCGACCACACAGTCTAAACTTATTATTACTTTTTTTTGTTGTGTAGATCAAAAAAAAAAAAAGAGAAAAAAAGTAATTAACATTTTCCCTCATTTTCTAGATACCCAATCTGAATTCTGAAATCGGAAGCTAAACTTTTAATTGGGAACCAGATTCTTTCTCTTCTTTAAGATCTAGGGTTCTTCTACACCTCTTTCTCTTCTCCGTTTTGCTCAATTTCTCTGCTCCGATTTGCTCAATCCACTATCTCTCTCTCTCTTTTTTCTGTAGTTCGTTCGGTGTTGATGCGATTGATTTGGTTATAGATAACCGTGAAATGGTGGATACTGTTGTTTCCGCAGATATGGCTTGTTTGGATGCAGATTTGTTACAGCTTCAAGAGATGTCTTCGTTTGTTCTGAAATCGAGACCTGAATTCACACAAAAGCTCTTCGACCAGTGGCTTTCGCTTCCCGAAGCTCATCGACAGGTTTTTCTTTTTCTTTTAAAGTTTGAATCTTTGTTACAAAGCTATGGTCTTTGCGTTGTTATGTGAACACTAGGACTATGTTTAGGTTTTTGGGATCTGCTAGCTAAATTACTATGTGGTTACTGCGTTACAGTTTGCATAAATTGAATTAGACAAATATAGTGTGGGTTCTCAAAGGGATTGTTATTGTTTTCTTCATGTGTGATCCTTCTCCTAAAATGTACTATTATTGTAAACTGTCATTTATTGAAAGATAAAGTGCAAATTTTTTTTCTAGGTTACATCATTGCTTCGAGATGCAGTGGCTGGAGCTCCTTTGAATGTTCCTGGAAGTGCATCTGGTTCAAATCCTGGCACTAGCAATTCTTTACCATCTATGTTTCCTGCGGGAAGTGCTCCTCCTCTTTCACCAAGGAGTTGTGGTTCACCGCGCACAATGAAACATAGGGCCCCTTCTAATTTAGGTTCTCCGCTTAAAGTACTGAACGAGCCTGTTAAAGAGTCGATACCTCAGGTTTTTAACTGCCAGGATATAATAAATGCATTCTGTTTTCCCTTTTTCTTATGTTCTAATAAAGTAATTTATCTATAATGGATGTTGACATGGTTGTAGTTTTATTTTCAAAATGGTCGCCCACCTCCAAGCGAGATAAAAGAGCAATGTATGTTTAGAGTCAACCACTTTTTTTACGGCCATGTGGATGGACTGCAGATACAAGGTAAGGAGGAGTCATAAGTTTTCCAACATTGAAAGTATCACTTATATGGAATGCCTTTCTAACTTTATTTCCCTTTTCAATACTCAGAATTCAAATTAGTCACCCGAGAAATCTGCAAGCTCCCATCTTTCTTCTCCACTTCGCTCTTCAGGAAGATCGATGTCAATAATACAGGTTTCATTACTAGGTATGTGTGCCTCTATGCGTTATGTATGGTGGAATCTGATATGCACATAGTTTGCAGTGTGCTTCAAGCTTGCTACTCAGTTTATAACTGCTCCTATTTATCAGTTTGGTGATCACATTATCGTAAAACCCATTATAACCTTCTTTTAGAGCTAGATTTTTTTTTCTTTTTATGCAGAGAAGCATTTATTGATTATTGGATAAACGGGAACATGTTGATAATGGATACCACCACCCAAATATTTAAGATAATAAAGCAGCAAAATCAGAATTTCCTTGTGAAGGTAATTATCTTTTGATTGGCTTATTCAGTAATGATAGTGAATTTCTTTCTCCAATCTCCTTTCTCTTCTGTTTGCATTTCCGTTCTCAGCTTTCTTTTGCTCTGGCAGGATGATTTCAAGGCACTACTTAAAGAGCTTTTGGCAACACATCCTGGGCTAGAGTTTTTGCAAGGCACAACTGAATTCCAAGAAAGATATGGTTAGGTCTCAAACTCAGTTACATTTTAGTCAGCCGATTCATCTCATCTTGGTTTTATCCTCCTGGGTATTCGTTGAGTTATACAGTTTTAGTTTTCTGGATATTGATCCGAAGTATGGATGCATATTTATTATTAGATGTATATGGTTAGCTAACAGCTACGGTGTTAGTTAGGAAGAATGATTCAGTTGTGCCCAGTATAAAGTCGTATCTGTATCTGTGAGTGGTTACTCCCATTAATATCAGTACTAGATGCCTAAGATAATTTCATCATTGATGCATGATGCATCCAGATAATGTGGCATTAGTGTGTAGGACTGTAACAAGTTTGTATTTGTAATTTCTGAGCTAGAATTTCTTGGTTGTGCTGGACATCTTTTTGTAACATTAAATTCCATAGAGCTGGCAAGCATGACATGGTAATCTCCCATCTAGAAGGTGATCATTTTTGTTGTCTTCAATAAGTATATGTAGTATTTTTTCCCTAAATAATGCTGTTATATAAGGAGATATTTTGGTCAAATTTGCTAATATTTCTAGCTTACTAACGCGAATTGTGGATCATGTGTTAATTAGTCATGAAATTGTGTGAACACGTTTAGTTTTTACCATATCTGGAGTCCACATTCATGTTCGTTTGCTGCTACTGTTGTAGATGCTGGCAACCAAAGCTCTCTTTTCAAGAATGCAGTTTTCTGATACAGTTTGTTTTTGATGGGCCAGCTGAAACTGTTACCTACAGAATATTTTACTACATAAATAGATCTGGAAATGGTCGACTTACATATAGGGAGCTTAAACGGGGGAACTTAATTGATGCTATGCTTCATGCTGATGAAGAAGAAGATATCAACAAAGTGTTGAGGTACTGACAAAAAGAGTTTGTTCTATTGTTTTAAATATTGAATGAGGCTTTATGTTGCACGGATCTGCAAATTATAGTTTTGTCACTTCTTTTGACATCATCTTTTTACTAATACTTTGGAAACTAGGTATTTCTCATATGAGCATTTCTATGTCATATACTGCAAGTTCTGGGAGTTGGATACAGATCACGATTTCCTGATTGACAAAGAAAACCTTATGAAATATGGAAATCATGCTCTAACTTACCGGATTGTCGACAGAATATTCTCCCAGGTTTCGTCTAAAAAGCTTGATCTCTTAGCATGATATTTAGTACATGCTTCCCTAAGACTTCTGTTCTTACTGTTTCAAGTTATTAGTTCTCTTAAGATTACTGTCATCATGAAAGCATTAATTTCTACTCAGGTTGCTAGGAAGTTCACTACCAAAGTTGAAGGCAAAATGGGGTACGAAGATTTTGTCTATTTCATACTTGCGGAAGAAGATAAATCTTCGGAGCCTAGCCTAGAATATTGGTAAGCTGTGATATAAGGATCCAAAAGTGGCTGACAGATAGCATTTTGAGTGTTTTTATCTGACATAAGTATATATTGGACTAGGTTTAAGTGCATAGACTTGGATGCAAATGGGATAATCACGCGTAATGAGATGCAATTCTTTTATGAGGAGCAGTTGCATCGAATGGAGTGCATGGCGCAAGAGGCTGTTCTTTTCGAGGATATCTTATGTCAGATAATTGATATGATCGGACCAGAGGTTCAACAATATGTCTCAGTTATTATGATCTTTATATGCTCGAACTCTTCCTTTTCTAAGGACAATATAGGATGTTGGGAGAAGTAGTTGATGTTCCCAATTTCTCTTTCTGACTCTTACAAATTTGTTGTGTTTGATTGTTTCTTGTTGCCTTTTACAGAATGAGAGCTTTATAACCCTGCATGACCTGAAGGGCTCCAA
This sequence comes from Crucihimalaya himalaica, assembly GCA_004349715.1. Taxonomy (NCBI): domain Eukaryota; kingdom Viridiplantae; phylum Streptophyta; class Magnoliopsida; order Brassicales; family Brassicaceae; genus Crucihimalaya; species Crucihimalaya himalaica. The sequence goes on from SMJT01000069.1 coordinate 238,478, forward strand.
ACTCTCTGGAAACGTCTTCAACATTCTTTTTAATCTTAATAAATTTATGGCATTTGAAACACGAGATCCGTTCCTAATCCGCCAGGTACTTTTTGTATGATATTAAACCCTGCTACTTCTTGAGGCGCACTTCTTAACATTATTGAATGTCAAACGGAAACAGGAACGTGAGAACCCTACATTGACAGACTGGGACCGTTTTGCACATAGAGAATATATTAGGCTATCAATGGAAGAAGATGTTGAAGATGCATCCAATGGAAGTGCTGAAGTTTGGGATGAGTCACTGGAGGCTCCCTTCTGAGTTCATTAAGGTAAACTTCCCTGGATTCCGTGACGATGATCCGAGCTAATGAATTTTGTGAATAATCATATTGTCTAAGAAGCAACGGAAAATAAAATCACTGGGATGGCTAAGAAAAAGAAAAAAAGAAGAAACTTAGAAGTTAAAGAAAATCTTCCTATTTGTGCAATTGCTGTTATTTTATCGTATTAGTTAATTATGCAGGTTGTTTCATTATCACTGAACAGAGATACAAAAATCATTGATACAAAATCGTGGGAGCTTTCTGGAGTCATGAAAGGGAAAGGCAAGTATCCTCAGCTTCAACATTCGTTTTGAGATCATCTTGGGGAGGTATCTTCTCAGGGTTTACAATTGAAATCCAGGCTTGAAACTGGAAAGTGCTTGGAATTTCTGTTATGCTTTCGGTTAGCTAATTAAACACTAGTCCTTTTATTTATAATCGGCGAGGCGGATTGCATATTTACAAACTGTACTTCTTCATCCGTATCGCATTTTATTTACTTTTGTTCTATATCCAAGTTTATCTGTACGTTGTAGCTATGATACTTCACCATCTTCTGTTCAGAATTGTTAATGTGCCTTTAATCAATTGGGTTTTTTTTTTTTGTTTGGACGCTTACTACAAAGTTGGGTAGTTTATATTTTCTTATTTCATTAGGTTTAATCTCAGGTTTTACTTGGACAAAAATGCTTTATAATCATTTTCATGTGTAAGGGCTTGACTGGTTTAACCGCAACGGGTGCGGTTGTGTTTGCCGGAGTTTGCGGAAGCGGGCGGTTGCGGTTTTATGCGTTACTAAGCGTTTTGAACGACTGGTTTAACGTTTGGAAATGACTGTGTTTGCGGGAAGTTTACGACTGGTTAACCAGCGGGTGCATCAGCGGTTAAATAAAAAATAACAAAAATAAATATAATATATTATTATTAAAATGTATTAAAACATTAAAAATTATATTGTTATAATAAAATATAAAAATATTTAACATGATTAATTATTAAAAACCATAATTAAAGTACTTAATAATTATTCAAAACAAATAAATTTTATAGTGAAATTTTATAGTGAAATTCTTATTAATTATGCATTTGGTTCATCACTGAAAATTGTATCAAGTAATGTGACAAATTGTAAAAAATGTGCTTGAATTTGTATATCTTCCTGATTGCCTTTATAAATATTATAAAACTTTTTCAATGAATACATACGACTTATGGTTCGAGTTCAACTCAAATCAATTCCAAACTGGTCGTAAATCTTTTTAAGACTATTTTTTTAAGTTCACTTAGAAGCCATAATTATAGCAGAGGAAAACAAAATAGAGAGGTAAGTATATGATTAAAGTATATGATTACATGCATGTAAAATTTTATAAGTAAAATAGCTTAGCTCATTTGGTTTTGTATCTCATATTTGGCCTAGAGGTAAGGGGTTCAAATCCCTTCTAATGCTAAAATATGATTTAATTTTTTAAGGCAAAATCAAAACGACGTCGTTTCGATTTAACAATAAACGGAGAATTAACTCCGTCAATGATTTTTGTTAGTCAATTTAACAGTGGGGTTCTTTTGACCCAGTCAACTAAAGTTTGAGGTTTTTTTGACATTCAACGAAAAGTTGAGGTATTATTTGACCCGAACTAAAATTGAAGGTTTTTCGGCATTTTTTTAAAGTATACAGTTTTTTTGACATTTTTCACGTTATATAAATGACTTTGTGACGCATCAATAAATAAAAAAAGTAGTATTTTGGGAAAGTAGTATTTATCTTTGATGGTTACTGCATATGTATGACTTGTAGACCAGTGTTGTTATCAGGTGCCACATTTGCTTTCTACAGAGACTTTTATTAAATAAGGCTGGGTTTTCGAGTTTAGGTTTTCAGAATCTATTGAGATACTAGGATTTAACCCGTTGTACCGCGGGTCTATGATTTTTTAAATGTTTGATTTTGATTTTTAATATGTAATTTTGTAAGATCTTTTTTGTTTATTTGTTTTAGATATAAATTTAAGCTAGCAAAACAATATTTTTCTCTTTCACATATTGTATTTTAAAATTGTATAATTATTAAGTTTATTAATAACTACATATTAATAATAATATTAAAAATACTCACACCTAAATTCGATACTAACTTCAAAACTCGAAATACTCGAACCCAAACCCGATCCAAACATGTACCTAAACAAATATCCGAACATGTCTGCAGGTTAATTTTTTGTTTCAAACAAACTTAACTAAAACAATTCAACATACTCTTCCAACCCGTGTAATAGTATTGGATTAATGATATATTAAAATTGATTAAACATGTCCTGCCAACCCATCCTACTATTTTATCAAAGGGTTAATGATATATTAATATCGATTCAAACCCGTTCTGTCATATAACCCGTGTTGTGTTTTTTTAAAAAATTTATAACTTTATAATTTATAATATTTTAAACTCTTTAGTAAGTTTATAAATAACAATAAATAAATAATAATATTTAAAATATAATCTATGAATATATCTACAATTTAGGGCGAATTGCTAAAACTAGACCAAAAATTGAGTTTGAATGCAAAACTAGACCCCAAATTGAAACAAATGCAAATCTAGACCTTTGGGGTATGGAAATTACATTAACCCCCTTATTTGCAAACAAAAAACAGAAACCGCATTTACAGTTCTAACCTCCGCGCGATGTAGACTTCTTGAACGAAGTCTCACAGTAGACTTCATTCATGACATCCATGAAGTCTGAACCGTAATTAAACCTTAGATTTAAATTAGAAAAATAATAAAAAATATTTTCAATGAAATTCCTTCAAAAGAAAATAAGATTATCTAAAATATGAACTTTATAAATTAAAATTTCTGAAACTTTCATAAATTTTAAGCATGTAAGGTTGATTATGTTCTAAAATACCATAAACAGTCGCAAACTTCGACCATGAAGTCTGGAACCGTAACTAAATGTGAAATTTTAATAAAAAATGAAAAAAAAATATTGCTATCAAAATTTTTGAAAGATAAATTATTTTAAATCAAATCGAACATGTTTAAAAATAAAATTTCATAAAACTAAGCCATTTGATGTAAACCATGTGAGACATATAGGTTAGAGGTTGCCAATAAGTAAGAATCCATGCATATATCTTTAGGGTTAGACTTAGTTTGATATGTTTTTGATATAAAATAGAGATCCTTCGTATAGTTGTTAGATTTTGAATATATTATACTATTTTGATGTCAAATGTTAGTATTTGTTAACAAAAAGTGAAAAAACATTCGAATTTTAGAGTTTAGGGCTTACAGACTTCTCGAGTCTCGGGTGAAGTCTCACGGTAGACTTCGCGTGTGAAGTCTGTAAGATTTTGTTATCGTAGACTTCTTTGTAGAAGTCTGAAATTCAAATAAATCCAAAATTTTGACCAAAATTTTTCGCGAAAAATTTTTAGACACTGAATTAGGTTAAAATTTACATTTACTAAACAAGATAAAACTGAAATTGCAATAATTAATCTGGGTAAAAAAATTAAAAAATCTTCATCGCTCTTTTTCTCCTCCGAATCACCAAACGTCGCCGGACATCTCTAAACGCCGACTCTCTTTCTCCTTTTTCGCCGTAAGTTATCGATATTCTTCCTCTCTGCGGGAAAACTCCAAACTCTAATCCCATCTTTTATTTGATTCGCATATCTGGGAATCGCAACCGTCTATTCATATCTTCAAAGCTATTCTGTTTCTGTCTTCGCATATCAGATGAGTAGCAGGCGGTCGATGAAGAGAGCATTGATTCTAGATGACGATGAAGATGAAGATGAAGATGAAGATGAAGATGAAGATGAAGATGAAGATGAAGATGAAGATGAAGATGAAGATGAAGATGAAGATGAAGATCCAGATGAAGATGAAGATCCCGATGAAGATGAAGAAGAAGAATCAGATGAAACTCACACTTACTAATCCAGACCCTGAGATGCCAATGCAAAATTTTGTCGACCTGGTGAAGAAGGAGTACGATAATGCACGAAAAGATTGTGTTTTGTTGTCTAAGAGGACGAGGGTTGATTGGAACTCGGGTGGAAAGTTTTATCTTGAGTCAAATGGTGA
>SMJT01000069.1:250625-303109 GCA_004349715.1 Crucihimalaya himalaica
TGAAGAGGGTAGTTTGAAGAAAGCTCGTCTATCTCCTGAATTTGAACAGCGCATATGTGATGCGTTGAAGGATGTAGTTGACACTCGACTCAACACGTTTGAGGCAAAGTTGAAGGGGCAGTTGGTTGAGCTTGGAACGAAGATTGTCTTACTCACTGACAAAGTAGACGGTCTGAGTTCTGCTTTTGATAAGTTCACCAGCGGAGCTATGAAGAATCTACCCGAGGAAGTGAAAGAGAATCCTCAGGAGAAGCAGGCTCAATCTGAAGCCAAATCAAATTAACCTGACGAAGGGGTTAGTCTTCATCCCCTTATCCCAAAGATTCCCAAGGGGGAGAGGAAAAGTAAGAGAGTAGCTGCCAGGAGTAGTCAGTCACACAAATGATGTGAAATTTGTTGGCATGTTTAACTCTTATTTTGGATTGTTGTTGGGAAAATGTTAACTCTTATATCAGAAACTTTGTAAAAATTATATTTGAATGATGTTTGTTTGTCCATTGGAAATTGCAATAAAAAGATGTTTGCTTCAAACTATGCAGAGCAGTGTTAACTAGGGCAGTGAAGACAGTGTTGTGCTGGTAGAAAACTCCAAAGATGTAGATATGGAGTTTGATATTCATAAGAGACACATCGTTATTTGGGACAGCGATCTAACGGTCTGCAAGGATGAGGAGATTGATGCTGCATTACATCCTGTTTGCGATATAATGGCTTATCTTATGAACCTTCTAGCTCCTGTGGCGCTAAAAGATAAGTACCCTTATGTTCCCTACACATACGAGCGGGTTCCACAGAAGAGTGTTCCTAAAAACCATCAGAGTGGTGACTGTGGAGTGTATTGCCTGAAGTACATCGAGTGTCATGCGCTTGGCATACCATTTGATCCAACCCGCTTGTGTGATAAGAACATCAAGTTCATAAAAGAGAAGCTGGCTACAAAAATATACGATGAGCTTGACATAACGGGGGCTGAGAAGCGCGGTTACGAAGGTTTAGATTTATATGTCTGAGCTTCTCTTTTAACCGTATATTTCGTAATCTTGTATAGAATTTAACCGTATATTTTGGATAATTTAATCGGATATTTTGTATGTTGTATAAATCTGGATATTTGTATGTTGTATAAATCTGGATATTTTGTTTTGTATAAATCTGGATATTTAACTAGGGTTTTGTATGTTGTATAAATCTGGATATTTGTATGTTGTATAATTTAACCGGATATCTAGCATAACCGTATATTTTGTATAATCTTGTATAAATCTGCTTAAATGAAATATAACCACAAAAATCTTTTCTAGGAGACTTAAATCGCAGACTTCTACTGGAGCTTTCATCTTTGTACAAAACCCTAGTTAGAGACTTCTGTAGGAGACTTCAATCGCAGGCTGCAACTGGAGACTTTAATCTTCGTACAAAACCCTAGTAAGAGACTTCTGTAGGAGACTTCAATCGCAGACTTCTACTGAAGACTTCATCTTCGTACAAAACCCTAGTAAGAGACTTCCTTATGAGACTTCTCATTTAGACTTCTCAATTACGATAAAAAGCACGCAAAACGAAGTAGACCTTCGTGAAACGTCGCTTCTTATCATTTATTACTCTTCTTCAAAACACGCAACCGACTTCTTTGAATCACTATATTATTGAGTAGATCTAAAAATTACAGTTTCATCTATTGCTATCTAAGGAAATCCCAAATATCTTTTATTAAAAAAAAAAAATGTCGTACACACCAACAATCATCAAAAGAGGTTTGAAGAACCTCTTGAAGAATCCGCATGTTCACTTCACGGCAGGTAATCTCTATACAACTTCACCAAAATTAAATTTTCATGCAATCTCCTAATTTCTTACCAATTGCTTTTAGGACATGTGGTCGATGACATATTCCATTGGGAGGGTATGCTATTTGGCCCTATTGGCACCCCTTATGAGGGAGGGATTTTCAAAATGATTGTTCATTATTCGCCGGAATACCCGATTAAACCCCCACACGTAAGTTTTGATCATAATCCAGTTACACAAATGGAACTTAGGGAACGCACGCATGTTTAATAGTTAGTAAAACACATAGGGATAATTAGTAATAGAATATGTCATTTTCATGTAATTGGAAATTCCTTAAATATCGTGACGGTTTGGTTAATGTAGGTTGGTTTCAACACCCCGATCTACCACCCTAATGTGGATCGCGGGAGTATCTACTTGAAGATGCTCCTACCTGACCACTGGAGAGCCAACTACAACATAACCACAGTATTTGAGGCTCTTCTGAAGATGTTGACTGAGCCAGAGTTGGGTGAAGGAGATAAGTTTGTGGATTCCGTTGCTGAAGTCTACATAACCGATCGGGACCGTTTCAATGAGAAGGCACGAGAAATGTTTGAAACTTTTGCCGGAGGATCACAGAGCACCTGATCTTTTAGATTTATATGAAATGGAGCGGGGTGGGGGGGGTTTATGTAAATTATATCTTCAAACCTTATTATGTTAATTATAGTTCGGAACCTTTAATTTATTTATGTTAATTATCCTTAATTACTCTTATATAAGTAAAGAAGTTTTAGACTTCATCTTCGTAAAAATACAAAAAGAACTGGTTATACAATTAAAACCGCAATACTCAATAAATTAGAACCGCAAAAATATAAAAAGTTTTAGACAGCAAAAGTATAAAAAGCATAATTATATAAGTAAAAAAGTTGTAGACTTCATCTTCGTACAAAACCCTAGTTTTAGACATCAATGGAAGACTTCATCCACAGACTTCCACAGGAGACTTCATCTGCGTCCTTAACATCTAGTTATAGACTTCTACGGGAGACTTCAAGTACAGACTTCTTCTAGAGACTTCGTATGCGTCCTGAACTGATTTCTATGGGAGACTTCAAGAGAAAACTTCTACTTTCCTTCAACCTTGAAACTCTACGTAACAAAAAAAAAAAGAAAATAGAGTCCCCTTAAAAACAGAGTCCCCTCACAAACAGAGTCCCCTTAAAAACAGAGCCTCGCAAAACAAAGATTTTAACTTACACAGTTAGCGCGAGTATGTCCACATTGCCTACATTTTGAACAACTATATTGCTTGTGAGCCTTCCGCGGTTTTGGCATAGTCTTTCTGGCGATTTCAAGCCACGTTTGCCACCTTGACTTCTTCTGCCTTCCAGGAGGACGCCGGATGAGTGGAGGGAAAACCTTGGCAAACTCGGGTTCTTTGATATCGACGGTTTTGGGGAAAATGTTGCTTGCATACGTCGAATACAAATATTCCTTTGTGTATGACGGGCATACAAGGGCGGCAACATCCATTTTAAACTTAGGTAAGCAGCAATAGCATGCGAGCAAGGTATTTTCTCAACATCATACACTCCATATCCACATGTTCGATGCTGGAAATCAACGATACAATCTCTATGTCCTCTCGTCACGTTAAATCGCTAATCGTCTATGCATTCGACAGTCATCTGGTCAGCATAATGCTGACGAATAGTTAGCAAATATTCAACTCCCTTGCTATGTTTGGTTGTGAGACTGATAGCGTCTTCTCGCCTTTTAAAAAACCATCTTCCTAGCTTCTCTCGTATGAATTCCAAAAGAAAGGGTATGGGTGATCCTCAAGCTGGCTTAAGTGCGGAGTTTATCGATTCAGCAATGTTGCTCGTTTGTATGTTGTATCATTCTCTTGGAAAGTGAACGCGGGCCCATAGTTTCACATCTGCGTTCTCCAAGTAAGCTGCAAGATCGGGTTTTGTCTCACGTAAGGCGTCCATGTATCTGTTAAAATCATAATGCGTATATGCATACGCAGCCCCTCTCACCAAGTACATAAGTTGCTTTCCCTTGTACTTCGTGATTATGTTATTCTGTATGTGATAATAACATATCCCTCTTGTTGCCCATGGCATAACAATTTCAATGGCATTCTTAATCGAGGCGTGCCTGTCGGACACTATGACCAAAGGAAATTGATCGGAGACACATCCACTCAACTTGGTGAAAAACCATTGCCATGATTCATCATTTTCAGAATCTACAATAGCAAAAGCTAACGGGAATATTTGGAAATTCCCGTCCTGGCCGTAAGCCACTAGCATAACTCCACTATACTTCCCCGGTAGATGACACCCATCCACCACTATAACTCTTCTCAGAAACTGAAAACCGGTAATAGAGGCTCCAAGAGCCATAAACAGATATTTGAATCTGTTTTGATCATCAACCACAAGATCAGTGACAGTTCCAGGATTGGCTAGCCCGATGGGATAGAGATAAGACGGCAGCTGCTCATATCCATCTTCCGCTGTTCCCCTCACCAAGTGTTGTGCAAATATTAAAGCTCTATAGGAAGTGGTATAATTCATCTGCATACCATATTTATTCTTCATTCCAGATCTAATCAACTTCTGCGTTACTCCATCGATTGTTCCCCATTCATCATAAAACAGTTTAGCAATATATCTAGGAGCATGACGTTTGCGCAGAGAAATTCGATCTGCCACATTGCAAGTATGATCTTTTTTGTACAAGGTAACCCAAAACCTTTTTGGTTCGTTTTTCACAGCCGCTCTAATCCTCCAATTGCATCCTTTCACACCGCAGATGGCTAGAAACAACTTTTGTGTAGACTTATGCACTTTGAACGTGAATTTTGACATTATAGCCATAAACCGCAGCTCGGATACAAGCGCATCCTTTGTAGGAAAACTCCCAGTCGTATAGATATCGTCTGACCATGTCATGTTGGATCTTGGGCCTTCACCAACAAAGCCACCTTTCGCAACAAGACATGTATTATCATCATCATCATTTTCACTACCATCCTCATCCTTAACTTTTCCATACACAGTATAATCCTCAAGGTATTCTTCTTTAACCTCACCAGCATGAGATTCTTCCGCATCATCATCATCACCATCGTCGTTGACGTTAACCTCACCACCATTAGATATATCCATATCTTCGTCTTCAAACTCTTCTACATCCTCAAGGTCTTCGTCAACACTTTCACCAGCAACCTCATTGCCACTAGCCATACCAAAACGACTCGAGATTCAAAGGCGTACATCAAGCGTTTTACATAACTCAACCAAGGACCGCACTTGTCTATCATTTGAGACATGCATAGGTGGTGTAGGACAATCCGTGTCCGTTAGTTGCAACATTGAATTCGGCAACGAGTAATTTAACTCTACGAAGTCGTTTTTGTCCAGCTCATAGTCTGCTAGTGCCATCTCAATGAGTCACGGTGTGTACAAGAATCACTCAAGAAAAACATTCTCCCTCCTTTGGGATTATCCACCTCAAAATGCCACTTACAGTCTCTCATCACCCATTCTCCATAGACAGTAGGCACCTGAACCATTTTCTGAAAAACATTTGAAACAACACAAATGCAAACTGTTAGTTTGTTTGACAGTAGACTGCAAAGGTGAAGTCTGTTGAAAAATAATTATCAGAAATTCATAAAATCGATTTAAGATAGAATATAAGACATTGAGATGTGAAATTCATACATAAACAACAACAATAACTAATACACATGTAAAAAAATTAAAATCTCGAAAATGCAAATTATATATGATACAAATCCATTTTTAAAAAATATAGTGCAAGAGACTTCTCGAACGAAGTCTACGCACAGACATCCTCTGTGAAGTCTAAATTTATAACCTAAACACCTAACAAGTTAAGAAAAGATATATAAAAATAATTATGCGATTAAAATAGTTCAAATTTCTAAAACATCAAAAGCCATACGTAACACACATGTTAGGACAAGAAAAAAAAAACTAATTACAAATAGGCTAAAATTGCATTTTTACTGAAATTATCATTAGAGACTTCATAGGTGAAGTCTCTTAGTAGACTTCTTCGATGAAGTCTGCTTTGCTATATGAAGCAGACTTCGCCCGTGCAGTCTGAAGCACGGGTCTAATTTTGCAATTGACCAGATTTTGACTTTTGGAGCAGACTTCACAGGTGAAGTCTGCTACACAAGGAGACTTCGTCTGAGAAGTTTATACCAGTTTGGGGTCTAGTTTTGCAATTGACCACAGTTTTGACTTTTTTAGTAGACTTCATCTAGGAAGTCTTTTTGGTAATAGACTGTGCCTGTAAAGTCTATTACGTAATTAGACTTCCTCGATGAAGTCTTTTTGCCTTCAGAGACTTCTTCGGCGAAGTCTACCCATAAAGTAGGGTATAGTTTTGCAATTGACCAGAGTTTGATTTTTACACGCAGACTTCTCATGAGAAGTCTATGTAGAAAAGGGTTACTTTTGCAATTGACCAAAAAATTTTATTTTTTAAATTCCAGAGTTACCGATGGTTGTAGACTTCATACGAGAAGTCTACCAATAGTCAATGTTTCGGAATTTTGGTCAAATGCAAAACTAACCCCTTTTTCACGCAGACTTCTCAGATGAAGTCTCGATAAAAAGTCTTCGTTCCGGTCAATTGCAAAACTAACCGCCTTTTTCGCAGACTTCACAGGAGAAGTCTTTGTACAAAGTCAGACTTAACGGTCAATTGCAAAACTAGACCCCTTGTAAGCAGACTTCGACGGTGAAGTCTAAACACCGTTTTTTGTTTTCAAAGGAGAACTTCAGACTTCATCGTGGTTCAATCGTGAAGTCTGAGACCCAAAAAGTCAATTGCAAAACTAACCCCCAGTTGACTATTGAGACTTCACCCATGAAGTCTGCCTTCTGGAAAATCGGAGAAAATGAAGCAAAAATTACCAAGATTCGGTTTGAGCTTGTGTTTAGCTTCTTAAACGGCCAAGAACTGATCACGCCAACAATACCCAAGCAACCCAAGCGTTATTATGCTCGAATCTTAGTAAATCGCAAGATATATGGATGGTAAATATTGAAAACGATATTATAGAGTTAAATGGTTGAAATGAGAGAGGAGATCGACAAAAATGGAGCTTTTAACTCAGTTTTAAAGCATTAACATCATTTAATTTGGTTGTTTGAAGCATTGAGAGCTCAATTTTGTTTGGTAAGTGTGGTTGGGAACTATTGAAGACAATGGCATTTTCGTTATTACGTGAGAATCTTTGGGTTATTGTTTTTCAAACCCAGCTACCAGACTTCACAGGAGAAGTCTGTGCTAGGTATTTTTGTGAAAAAAGAAGCTGGGAAGGGTATTTTAAGGCATTTTGAAAAGAAAAGGAAGAGTGATCTAGTTTTGGAATTGATTTCAAATAAAGGTCTAGTTTAGCAAGAAGCCCATATTTTAAATATAAGTTTTAATTATATGCTAATTGAATTTTTAGGAGCATTTTCCTAAACCTGAAACTAAATATCTCTTACTCAAAAGATTAAGTATTGACTTTATTCTTATCAGACCTAAAACTCTAACAATGCATAAGCCAACATATACATAGTATAAATATACCATCCGATTTTCATCATTCTAAATAACATAAACTCTAGTCTATTTGTATCTATAAAATCTTTATCACAAAGAAAGAATGGTGCAGATGGTTCTTTCACATACCTTAACGAGATAAGTCTTTTAAAACAAGTTGGCGCATCAAGATCAAGATCCTCCTTTCCGGAAGCAATGCAATACACACATATTTTTGTTGTAAGAAATCACACGCCGGTTTGTCAGTCATCCTAACCTACCCGAATCCATGTCCATAGGCCATCACACAACTACAAGGATTTCTCCTTGCAGACAACTCCGCGGCTCATTCGCATTTTCTCACACAACCATTATTTTCCCACACAATAACATGCTTCACAGAATCGCTCAACACGCAGAAAACTATTCATTTTTAATGTCTATCTCCAATATATTTATTATTCATTTTTCCTACGTTCATACAAAATATATTTATTATATAAAAGAAAAAATTATATATATATATATATATACTCAACAAACAAAACTGAGTTAACCTTAAACTAAGTAATTATCTAAATATATTTATATACGAAAAGGGCACAACATTGTCTCACATTAGCAAATCGGTTCTGAATTCACGGGTAGACTAATAAAAGCGGGAATCCGTTTCAATATCAAATCTCATTTACATCGGTTTTGAATAACTAGTCAAAGATTAAATTATAATAATAATTATAATTTAATCTAATAGCCTAACCAACAAAACCTAAATCCCAATCGAATTAAGTTAGAGTAATTTAAATTCAGTAACTGGACTTGGTTTGATAAATAACCAAATTAACTCTAATAATTTAATAATAACACCCATCCACGATCGATTTCACGTGGCCAAATAATTTATTCCAGTTCAATAAACCAAACCCAAGCAATCGAATTCAGTTTTCTAAACACACCAAATCTTTCAGCCCCTTGGCACGACAGCTTGAACGGCGGCGTTGACGATTTGGTGAGAAAGATCTATCCGGTGAAGACAACGGCAAGGGCTGGCCACACAAAGGACCTTCGGTGGTTAGTGTGGTGCTGCAACGATTCACAAACATGGCTTAGAGTTATGGTAATCAAATCAACGAACTTGAAAGAGGGATTGTGGCTTACCGTGAGTCACAAACGCTCGGCGCAATTGAACTCAAATGAATGGAAACAGTAGCGGTTTCAGCTGATCGATGGCTAGGGTTTTCTGTGGTTGGCATCGAAACATGTGTCCCTCTCTTATATACGTGAGGGGAAAATAAGGGTTTACGCGAGTTTAAGTTGCTAACGGGATCGGTTTGGGCCTCGTAGTTTAAAACCAAAACGGGTCGTTACAATTCTCCTCCACTACAAAAGGATTCGTCCCCGAATTCGACCCGTCACCCTATTCATTACTTTGGTCTTTAAGGAGATCAGGATAGTCCATCCGCATTTGTTCTTCTGATTCCCTGGTCTCCTCTCTGATTTTGTCTCTTTTCCAACATACTTTGACAGACTTTAATATTTTTCCCAGGAATTCTGTTTCTTGACGGTCTAAATTTTTTACGGGTGTACTTAATACTGTCAAATTCCAATACAGATCTGTCGGCTGGGTTGATAAAACCAACTCTGGTTCTCTGACAACTTTTAGCAACTCACACGTAAAAAACATCATGGAAGTTAGATAGCTCTTGAGGTAAAGCTAAACGATAAGCTACAACACCGATCCTCTCTGTAATTATATATGGTCCTATATCTTGGCTTAAGCTTCTTCAATTTCCGGTTTTTATCCGCTCCTCTGAACTTTCTCATTTTTAGGTATACTGCATCACCAATAGCAAATTCCAAATCCTTCTAGTGTTTGTCTGCATAACTCTTTGTCTGTCATGGGCTTCCTTTAGGCTTTTCTAAAGAAATTCCACTTGCTCTATAGTCTCCTTGACCATTTTTGGCCCAAAGTCCTTACGCTCTCCTACTTCGGTCCAAAAGAGCAGGGTGCAACATAACCCAGCGTACAGAGCTTCATACGGCGGCATCCCTATGATGGAGCGATAATTGTTGTTATACGCAAATTCTACTAATTAACCTACTCAAACAGTCGAACTCATCCTCGTACTCCCTCATAGTCTTGCTTCCTTGGCGTAAACCCAAGAATTTATTCTCCATCCGATCCAAGCTTTCCTGGGAAAGTACTTTCTGGAAAATTATGTCTTAAAACCCTTCCAAGTCAACTCATACCATCTCTGCACCTGAGCTACCACTTTCTCCCACCAGACCAATGCTTCATCTTTCAGGTACTGAACTGCTAAATCCATGCGGTATTCTTCCGGACATCTAGCATTCTCAAAATTCCTCTCTAACCTTTTCTTCCAATTATCAGCAGTGTTTGGGTTGGATCTGCCACCAAAGGACTCTATGCCCATGTCTTCAAGTTCCTCATAGCCCTGGTCTCTGCACGTGGACTTGCATAGGTGGTGGTGGAGGCGGTGGTGGAGGCGGTGGCGGATGCAGAGGCATGGCTGTCTCATTTGGCATATCCTGCTGTGGGGAAATCACCTCTAGTGCCCCTCCAGCAATTGGTTCCCTCCGCAAGTATTCTTGGAACCTTCAAAATTCTTCGAACATAGCCAACTCAGCTGCAGGAATATTAACTGGTGCTCCTCCTACCTGAGCCAAATTAGCCCCCACTAGCTTCAAGTGCTCATCATGCACACTATCACTAGAGGATGTTGTGCTCTCAGCCCTCACTATTAGCTGTGCAGTAGCTCCAACACGTCCTCCACGTCTTGTTTTCGGCTGCATCTGAACAAAAAAACAAGCTAATTAGTTTCCCTCCTCAGGATTGTCTTCCGGGTCAGAACCGGTTTGACATAACATAGAGGTTTGATACCAAATTGTGGCACCCAAAATTTACTTCGACAACATGGCATGTCAATTAACTTATAAATCAAGTAATTTCATACTAAACCGGAAATAACCAATAACTTCCATTAAATCAACTTAAACGTCTTTTAGTCTTTAAAAAGAAACGCATAATATTCAATTAATACTAAACGATAAGAATAACAAGACAAGAACTCTTTAACCTACACCAACTGACAACTATAACTACTAGTCCTTAAGATTACCTGCAAAGGGGAAGAGAGTTCGATTACTCAGCGACGGTAAGCCTTATGGCTCACGGATTCTCTATACATAAACACATCTAGACAATCACAAAGTCTAAACCTAAGAAAAGCAGGCAAACACGTGTCAAATACACACACACATTACACAAATGAGACTATGTCCCATAACAGCCCACACTGCCCGTATTCTACGTGTCAACACACGCTATCCCTCGTGCATAACATATCTCTCGTGCCTTAGCACTTCATCATGCACCTTTCACCTTTCACAGTGCATAACAGATCCCTCGTGCTTAAGCACTTCTTTCTGCACTAAACACCTTTCACATTCCGGCTCGTCAACAATCCTTACCTACCCGAATCAACGTCCAACGTCTAATAATTTAGTAATAACACCCCTCCACAATCGATTTCACGTGGCCAAATAATTTATTCAACGTCAATAAACCAAACCCAAGTAATCGTTCGAATTCACTTTCCTAAACAAACCGAAGCACATTAACCAACCCAATAATTCAGGCCCTTCGCCCAATACTTAATCGGCCCAACAATTTTGGTTTGGTGTAATCAAATGCACGTGACCTCTTGATTTTTAGTTTGGTTCAAAGCTTGGTTTAATTACTCAACAATAGAAGTGACACAACGAGAAGGCATGTTTTGTCGAGAACCTTCCTCGCCAATCTTCCACGACGGCTTGGCACGGCGGCTTGAACGGCGGAGTTTACGATTTGGTGAGACAGATCTCTCCTGTGAAGACAACGGCAAGGGTTGGCCACGCAAAGGATCTCCGGTGGCTAGCGTGGTGCTACAACGATTCACAAACATGGCTTGGAGTTATGGCAACCAAACCAGCGAACTTGAGAGAGGGATTGTGGCTTACCGTGAGTCACAAACTCTCGGCGCCGGTGAACTCGGGTGAACGACAACGGTGGCAGTTTCAGCTGATTGGCGGCTAGGGTATTCTGCGGTTGACCTCGAAACATGTGTCCTTCTCTTATAGACGTGAGTGTTAGTGCTATGACTACAACGATATAAAATAATAACGAGGATATGTGAAAATAGTAATGGGCAGACGAAGCAATCTCTCTTATTAGATCGGGAACGCGGAATTACAACGAGATTTTTGTAAACCGAGATTTTTGTAAACCGAGATTTTTGTAAACCGGTAGTAATAATTATTTCTCTCCAAATCCGGATCCCCTTCTCAATGGAGATCCCTTGTATTTATAGGGAGAAGTGGCATAGGGCTTCCCTTGCGTAAATTCCAGTTTTGTCCTTTTGGGCTTAATAAGCTGGGCCGAGCATTTATGACTTGTTTTCCTTGTCGGGCTGAGAACCGGGCTAAGGGATTTAGCCCATATCCATTAGTAAGTCCCTTCCCCTTGGTCCGGTGGGCAAGAGCATGCTCGAGAACAGCGGAGGATGCATTGCTTTAAATATATCAGGTCAGCCCAATAGGAGACTTCTACAAATCTTCTAGAAGCTTTTCTGAAAATTTGAAAATCTTCCGTGTATATCCAAAAATATGTTGTGATCTTCAAGGTTTATCTTCAAAGATTATTTTCAGGAAATATTCTTTGTAAATATTCCATAAACCCTCCTTAGGGCACCTTATATATATATATATATTTTTGCCATCTTTCTCTTTATCTCGTGCATCCGGTTCACGTGCGTGTGAAGCTTGACTGATTTGAGTTTATCGGGAGGCTTGAGCTTTGTGGAGAAGTTAGAGTTCAGTGAGTGGTTCTTGGTGATTGGTTGGTATTTGGGAAGACGGCGAGGCAGTTGGTGTTCACTCGGTCTGGTCCGGCGCGACGACATACTCGGTTAGACACGACAATCTTTGGTGTGGCGGACTCGGTTCGACGTGGTGACTCGGTGACTCGGCGATTCGGTGCAGCAATTTGGCCGGCAAGCTCGGCGAGGCGGGTCGGTGCAGCAATTTGGCCGGCAAGCTCGGCGAGGCGGGTCGGTGCAGCAATTTGGCCGGCAAGTTCTCCAGATTATTTGAGTGACGAGCCTCTCGTGAGTGGTTTGAGTCTTATGAAGTGTCGGAGAGTCGTGAAAGTGAGTCAGAGAGTCGTGACAGTGAGTCAGAGAGTCGTGACAACGAGTCGTCAAATTCCAGGCATGTAGAAGCTGGTTCTTTGGTGGAGGGAGTGGATGAGACGGTGACTAATGACCTTATCGAGAATCGAGGAATCGTTCTAGGACTTCGGGCAGAATCTGCTAGGTTCGCCTTTCCGCCAGATTGTGGACCCTCGAAGGTTTTCTCGGAGTCGTTAGAAGATGTGTTCTTTAGAAGCAGCGCGCTAGATGGGCTTGAGTTCATGGTTCAGAGGAGGAACCGTCGCCCTTGGACTCCACTGAGGGGGTACATATGTCTGTACGAATCGTTTTTTACTGAGTGTGGGCTTTGCTTCCCGTTTCCCACTTCCCGACTTTTTGACGCGGTATTGTCTTCGTCAAAAGATTACGATCTCACAGCTAACTGCTACCGCAATTCGTAATGCGGTGAGCCTTACGATTCTAACTGGTGACATTGGTGCGGATATCGACGTCAACTTCCTAGAGGACACGACTATCTTCCAGGGAGTGAAAAAGAGTCCCGGTTTTTTTTATGCCAGTGCTAAGCCATCCATAAAGATTGTTGCTGGTGCTTGGTTAAGAATTCGGGATTGGCAGCATCGCTATTTCTTTGTCAAAATTAGTGAGCTCTCTGTAGAGAGACCCAATATGACATATATGGCTGAGTGGAATATGTGTCCTGATTGATCTTTTATTGCTTTGCCACGAGCTTTATGCACCAATATCGGCTTTTAACATTTTTTGTTTGCTTGTTTTAGCAGTTTCACCTGTCTGCTTGCGTAAATATTCGGACAATAATTTCAAGAATGTCAAGAAGATCCGGCAGAGAGGTGCTTTGTGGTGGCCTGACGTACTTAGTGTTCTCGGTCAACAGGAATCCATCTACTCTGGTATGTCTCTTTTCTTTTAGTTATCTTGAAACACCTCGCGAGCTACCTCTTTAATCTTACTTTGGATTGTTTTCTAGATTTGCCGTTTAGAGCAAGGATAGGGAAAGTTTCTTGTCAGCTTCCGAGATATGCCGATGAGCTGAGGAAAAGTCGTGCTTTGCCTAGCTCGCAGACTACAAGAGCTTCTCGGGGCGTCGCTTGGCCACCTCCAGCAAGAGTTGCAAGTGATCCAGGCGGCGGAGCCATGGAGGCTGCTAAACTTGTGTCGGCTCGTGGAAGGAAGGCGCCAGCTGTTGCAGCAAAGGATGTTGGGACTTCAAGGGCGACCAGTGAGGAAGCCGAGGAAGCTTAACTTGTGCAGGGAAGAGGCCGTCGCGCGGCAAGGTACCATATGATAATGCGGTTGCTGCCAAGAAGTCTAGGCAAGAGGACCAAGTCTCTTTTCATGGCTCCCCAGTTCATGGCTTTGTGTTTCGCTAAAGATCTCGTGACACGCCCCTTGTTGACGATCCTGGGGCTTGTTATGATTTTGTCCGCCCGATTCGGGGAGTTCCTGCTGATCCTCCTCTCCCGCTAAATCTTGTGGAGGCTGACAGGTACCGAGACTGAGCTCAGCGGTTGTGCCAGGTTTTTTATCACTGCCTTATGATTTTGGTTATTATTCTTGTCTTGTGAGGCTTGTGAATTTACTTAGTTATTTTTTTGATTAATTGTGAGGCTGAGCTCGGTTTTTGAATAAGTGTGAGGCTGAGCTCGGCTTTTGATTAAGAATCACGAGGCAGAGTTTTATTTTTGGTTAAAAATACGAGACTGAGTTCGGCTTTTGTGAGGCAAAGCTCGACTTTGATTAAAAACGCAAGGAAAAGCTTGACTTTTGGTTCTTATTTGCCTTCTGATCTACCAATCTTGCGAGCATGAGTCATCAGGAATCGATTTTTTCGTCTTACGATTTTATTTAGATGTAAGACCGGTCTTAGTTGAGATGTGTTTTCGTGCGAGCCAAATCTTAGCTTTGTTTCTTCGTGCAAAGTTTTCCTCGACAAACGGACAAGGTCCTGCGAGGTTTTCCTTGGCGTTTAAACTTGTTTTCAAGGCATATTATGGCGCAAGACGTCTCTTGACTTATTCAGTATATACTTGAACCAAAAATCAAAGTTTGATATGTAACAAGTATGCAAGACGAGCTTGCTATACTTAGGTGCAAGCGTGGTGCTCGGATTACCCGGGAAGTGCTTCAAGATCGTCGCAAACGTGCAAGCCGGAGCTTGGTTTATGCTGTCCGGCCGCCTATCAGCTATTTGCGAGATAGACTCGGCTTTAAGTCCGTAAGTGTAAGTTTTTGGCTTACTTAGATAAAGACGTAGATTATTTCGATCGAGACGGGGTTTATAAGTCCGTTCAACACGGATGGGTTAAGTTTGCTCAGCGTAACAGGGTTTTCACCTTTGCTCAACGTGCACCACTGCATTCATGCGGGAACGTGTTTAAAATCGTCAATTGGCCAGGGAGACGATGTAAAATAGCAAGAGCTGAGTTTGCGAAGGTTTCGAGCAAGCAAGTTAAGTAACTGTTGCGAATGTTTCGAGCAAACGAGTGATGAGAGGCTGCCTACGTACCCTTTGCAGGGATCAAGCCAACCATAGTTCGTGTTACAAAGAAGAGGCTCGGCTGGGCAAGAGTTTTTTTTTTTTTTTTGCGTCGTTGGGCTGTTTTGTTGTTCTTCAATCGCGGCGTTGGGCCGTTTTGGTGGTCTTTGGTCTTTGAGCTTCAGGACTCAGTAGTAGTATCGCTTTAAATGGAGGGAGTTCCACGAGCGGGGGATTGGTGTTCTTCTCATTGTCGAAAGTTCGTAGACGCTGGGTTTGACGATCTTCGTAATGATGTATGGTCCTTCCCATCGAGCCCCCATTTTTCCGGCGTTTGCTTCGGCGGTGTTTTTGAAAACTTTTCTTAAGACAAGATTTCTTTCTGTGAAGTGTCTGTTCCACACTTTCTTGTTGTAGAGTTTGGCTGCGGTGTTTTGATAGCTTTGGATTCAGAGCAGGGCTTTGTCTCGTTTTTCTTCTATTGTATCAAGATTCTCAAGGAGGAGTTGATCGTTGAGCTCTAGATTGTGGCCGACATCCGACGGAGCCATTGCTTCTAACCCGTAAGCTAGAGAGAATGGTGTTCGTCCAGTCGCTCGATGTGAGGTGGTTATGTGCGACCAAGAGACACCGTCTAATTCGTCGGCCCATGCTCCTTTCCTTTCTTCTATTCGTTTCTTGATTCCATCGACGATGGTTTTGTTGGCTGCTTTGGCTTGGCCGTTACCTTGAGGATAACGTAGCGTTGTTTTACTTAGGCGGATTTTCTAACGAGTGCATAATAACTTAAACTAAAGTGATGTAAATTGGGTGCCGTGTTCGTTGAAAATCTCGTAAGGGAGCCAGTGCCTGCATATTATGTTCTTTCATACAAATTTTGTACTTCGTTAGACCGGACTTGAGCGTACGCTTCAGCTTCGACCCACTTAGTAAAATAATCCATCATTGTGAGGATATACATCTTTTCCCGAGACGTCAGAAGTGGCCCGACAATGTCTATTGCCCACCTCATGAAAGGATACAGTGCCGTAGCAGTTGAGAGAATTTCGGTTGGCCTATGGATTTAGAGGAGCATGGCGTTGGCACTTCTCACAACAAACGACAAACTTTTCGCAATCTGAGATCATGGTCGGCCAGTAGTGGACGTGTTTCCAAATTTTGAGTGCTAAAGTTTGGCCTCCTGAATGGTTGCCTCCGGCGCCCTCGCGTACTTCTCTTATGACTTGAATGGTTTCGTCGCCTTGAATGCAAGTGAGTAACACTCCCGTATCGCTTCGTCGAAATAGGTTATCTTTTATAAGCATATAGTGGGCACTGCGAGTTCGCAAACTTTGTGATGCCCATTTGTCTTGAGGTACCATACCGTCGGCGATATAGTTGCGGATTTCGTTAATCCAGTTATCTGTTGTTGAGTTATCTGCTGCGGTTAGATCTTTGTCAGCAAGAATATCATCAGAAACAGTGAACTTTTTTGCAGGTGGCTTGACCGTGGGTGGCTTGACTGCGGGTGGTATAACAACGTCAATGCTTGGCTTATCGATGCTCTCAACTGGTATGACACGACAAAAGTCAGGATCCGAAGTTGACACCAGTGTGGCTAATGCGTCGGTGGGTGCATTGTCACTTCATGGGATCTTCTCGAGCTCGAAAGACTCAAAGTGTGTTGATAGTTTGCGGACTATCTTGAGGTAAGAATCCATTCACTGGTTCTTCGTCTCGTAGTCTCCGCTGAACTGATTGGCAACGAGTTGAGAGTCACAGTATGCTTGAATTCGTTTTGCCCCAATTCACAGTATACTCGCTTAGTTCGATGGCCCACTTAGCAAGTCTTTCGGATTGGCTCGGACTATGCAAAATTGTACGCAATGGTTGGTATGTTTGAACTGCAATGGTGTGTGACTGAAAGTAGGAGCACAACTTTCGTGCGGATATAACGACTGCGAAGGCGAGTTTCTCTAGGATCGGGTATCGTAGTTAGGCTCCATGGAGTGTTTTGCTCACGTAGAATATCGGACGTTGCTCTCCCCGGTCTTCTTTGACGAGCACGCCACTAACAGCTGAGCTGGACACGGAGATTTAAAGATATAATGTTTCACCTTCATTTGGTTTTGCTAAGATCAGCAGAGTTGAAAGATATTGTTTGAGCTCTTTGAAGGCGGCTTCACACCTTTCGTCCCACTTAAACTGTTTGATCTTGATATGAAATGATTTAATACCGCGATACGTCATGTAAGTTTTTCAACCTCGCGAGTGTTCCTTGGAGAGGGAAGGTCGATGATAGCGGCTAGTTGCTTTGGGTTTGCTTCGATGCCTCGTTTAGTAACGAGATATCCGAGGAACTCGCTTGGTGTTACTCCGAATGTACACTTGGCTGGATTTAGCTTCATGTTGTATTTGTTGAGGACAGTGAAATACTCTCGTAGGTGGCTGATGTGATCTTCTGAGCGGGGTGATTTGACGAGCATGTCATCGATGTAAACTTCCATGTTTTTACCGAGCTGACTAGCGAACATTTGGTTTACTAGACGTTGATATGTTGCTCCTGCGTTTTTGAGTCCGAAAAGCATGACCTTATAGTAGTAAGTACCTCTGTTTGTGATAAACGCCGTCTTCTCGTGATCGTCATTGTGCATAAGGATCTGGTTATAACCAGAAAATGCATCCATGAAAGATAATAGTTTGTTCTCGGCTGTTGCTTCGACTAGCTGATCGATATTCGTAAGAGGAAAACTATCTTTAGGGCACGCTTTATTGAGATCGGTAAAGTCTATGCACATCCGCCATTTCTCGTTCTTTTTCTTGACCATCAGAGGATTGGCTACCAAGTCAGGGTACTTCACTTCAACTATTTAACCAGCGTCGAGAAGTTTGTCGACTTCTTTGTAAGTCGATTCTGCTTACGACGATTCTGCTTGACTGGTTTGTAAGTCGGGTCGACGTTTAGTTCGTGGCTAGCGATTACTGGATTGATACCAGTCATATCTTCAATCGACCACGCAAAAGTGGCCACATTTTGACAGAGGAATTGGACGAGCTTGTCCTTCATGTTTTGAGTTAAATCGGCACTGATATTGATACAACGCTCGGGATTGTTCTCGTCAATGTTGACTTAGACAGTGTTGCAACTTTTGGGAGTGAGATCATAGGTGCTGGCGTTGTCGAGCTCTGCATCTCCCGTCTTTAGTTGCTATAAGTTTTTAGCATTTCGCATTTTTTGTTCGACAAGGAAACATGTACGAGTTGCGTGTTGGTTATCGCGTATCGTTTGAATTCCTCGGGGTGAAGGAAACTTCACACACTGGTGATAAGTTGACACGATTGCTTTCATTTTGTGCAACCATGGGGTTCCGAGGATGACATTGTAAACTATGGGCCTGTCGACAACCACGAAGTTCACCCATGCTATAACACCCCCTGCATAGATCGGCATCGTGATGTTGCCAACTGTCATAAGCGAGTCCCCATCAAAGCCGGTCAGCTCTTGAATTTCAGGTTTTACGGTGCGGAGATTTGTTTGCATCTTATGCAGAACGTCTTTGAACAAGCGTCACCGCGTTCTCTCCGATTATTACCTCAACCACAAGCGGATCATTTCTGGAAGTTCGATGGCATCGTCTTCGGTGAATACGATTTCTTTCGAATTTGGACGTGATGAAGTATCTCTCCTTGGGTAATTCTTTTGCATCTCTACTTGGTGCATGTAGTCCTTGATTGATCGCACATAATTGCGACACGAAGTTAAGCCTCCCATTATCATGTTGACCCGACGTCTTGGAGCTACTACGACGTCTTCCTCCCTTTGCTCGTCCCTGGCGCATTTTGGTTCGCCGTCTCGAGTGTCTTCGGATCGACGTCTGTCGTTGTTAAGGCCTTGAAAATTGTCAGAACGACGATCATGAACAGCAGACTTGGGCGGATCAACTCTTACGTCGCCTTTTTGTATTTTGTGAGAATTATAGCGTGCAGTGAACGACAATCGTTGGTAGTGTGGCCAGGGCATTTACAGAAATCGCAAAATCGCTCGGAGTCTTGATTTCGTCGTTGCAATAATACTTGGTAAGCTGACGCCTTCTTTCCGATGGTTTCTTTGTACTCTTGGTAGTAGTGTTGACGAGGTTCAATGTACTCGTCCTTTGATTTTTCCTTCGGGATCGTCGGTTTGGGCCGTGTGACGTTTCCCGTTGACTGCTTTGTCTTCTTCGATCGCGATGTGCCTGTCGGCGCGGTGAAGTGCGTCTTCCAGCGTTCCTGGTTGGTTAAGTATTAGATATTCGCGGAACCAAGAGTCGTGCCATAACGCATTCTGTTAAGCGGCGACAGCAGCATCGTCGGGTACGACCACGTCGGAGATGACGACTTTGAAACGTTCGCTGAAGGTGCGTAGGGGTTCTTTAGCGCCTTGTGCCATGGTCCACAAGTCAGCATTTGACGTTCCCTTTTCAATGTACATCGAGTTATGCTTCAAAAACGCCTTGGAAAATTGGTTGAAGTTGTCGATTGAGTTGGCTTTGAGCCTGGAGAACCAGTTTAGTGCGGGACCGCTTAGGTGTTCGACGAATAACTGGCAGCTACCTGCGTCATGTTTCTCTGGAGAGACGTGTGCGCGACTTACTGCGTGGTTAAAGGTTGTCAGGAATCTTGCTAGATCAGAGTTTCTTTCGTAACTTTGCAGCTTCACCTTCCCGCTATGCTTAACGCGGACGCCGGATATGCGTGAGGTAAAGGGTGATCGTCGGGTTTCTTCTAATACCTTCCCTAATTTTGGCGCCGAACTGATCGGGCGGTGCATTTTAGAAGTCATGTCGCAAAATGTCGTCTCCATCTGCTCAAGTTCACGATAGCGCGTGTCGTCGGGATTGTCTTCACTCAACTGTCTTCATTGAGAAGGGGATCCAGATTACAAGGGGTCTCCATGGAGAAGGGGATCCGGATTTGGAGAGAAAGAATTATTACTAGTTTTCTCTGTCGAATTTTACTTAGTACCGGTTTACGAAAATCTCGTTGTAATTCTGCCTTTCCGATCTAATAAGAGAGATTGTTTCGTCTGCCCACTTTACTATTTTCGCATATCCCTGTTATTATTTTATATCGTTGTAGTTATAGGACAATCGAAGCATTTCTCTCTTTCAACAGGATCCAGCGATGGAACTAGCACTCGACGAGCTGCACGACATCCGGACTGATACCTCAAGCGAGTTAGGAGTCAGCGACGACGAGTTGCATCAAACCACTGCAATCGCGAATCCTAACAAATTTGTTGAGCAACAAGACCAACGACATGCTCCACCGCCAGCCGAGCCGCGAGCCACTGCCGACCTTCGATGGGCCGCCCGCCGACAACGTGGAGGTCTCCCTGGCAACTCCGCTGCCCCCGTAGGCGCTCAAACTCACACCAACCTACAACCTCCACAAGTGCTGCATTTCGTGGAGCTAGACCAACCTTGAACGTGGAACCTAATAGAGTCGCAGACAATAGAGCTAGCCTTGACGGTTTGATGCAGACCATCCTCGATCGACTTGACCGACATGAGGAGAAGACGAACGAAAGACTTGATGCCATCACGGCAGCACAAGAAGTCTCCCGAACCCGGCATAGAACTTCAAGGGGTCGAAGTACGAGGCGGCGCAACACCGAACTCGCCATCCGTACGCAGGAAACTCTGGACCCGGGGCGAACAAGAAACCGCCGACCATCTTCAATCATTGTCAAATCAATCGACGAACGCCCATAGAGAAAACTAGTAATAATTCTTTCTTTCCAAATCCGGATACCCTTCTCAATGGAGACCTCTTGTATTTATAGGGAGAAGTGGCCTAGGGCTTCCCTTGCGCAAATTCTCATTTTGTCCTTCTGGGCTTAACAAGCCGGGCCAAGCATTTATGACTTTTTTTTTCTTGTCGGATTGAGAAGCGGGCTAAGAGATTTAGCTCATATCCATTAGTGAGAAAAAAATAAAGGTTCACATGAGTTTAAGTCACTAATGGGTTTGGTTTGGGCCTCGCGGTTTAAAACTAAAACCGAGTCTTTACGCTAATCCACGGTGATCTGCTGGCAATGGCGGGGTGAGGCTAGAAGGAAGATGAAAGCGTAATTTATCACTCTGATTTATTGATGGTGAGACCAAAGTGTTCGCTTGGTTTTTGATTAATCTCGAGATGCAGAGTCTTTCTCATTTTTTTTTTTTTAATTCTCATTTACTGATTACCCAAAAGTTACAAGGCATAAGAGCCCAAGACGGCCAAACAAGGCCCAAACTGAAAACTCCAATCGAGTGAACAAAAAAATACACCCCGATGGACTTACTTATACTTACCTAAACTGAAAGAACGAGAACCAAGCGGAGAGAGGAGACTCCGCCGATGGGGAAGAACGAGTTTGCCGGGAGATAGGATCTAGACGCGTCCGAATGAGAACCTGAATCTCCTTGATGAGCATCTCCGCAGTCTTTCTCATTTTTCCATTGAAACTTTCATATTGTTTCGTCTCTCATAACACGTGTTCTTCAGAATTGTTCATACTATTCTCGATTTTCACAAAAACATTAATAAGAATCAAAATTCCCGATGTCAGTCATGAAATTGTTTCCTCCTAATTTTGGAGTTTTAGTTACGTTCTACCGGGATCTCTTGCCGGTTATCACGTACTTTACAGGTAAGTAAGCGATAATGTTCTTTACTACTTTATTTATTTATTTTGGAATTCACTTTTAAGCGTTACAAGGTTTTAGCGGTTGATGGTGAAATTGAAACAAGATAAGAATTGAATGTGATGTGAATTCTGGTGATACGGTGTTGATTTTGATGATTTGATGATATAAGTGGGTCAAATTGTTTTCTTTTTGATTTGTTGTTTCATTATAAGAAATTAAAGACTCACTTATGAATTTTCCTTTTAACGGGAAGCTGGATGAAAGAGGCCTCACTACTAATTTCATATTTGATATATTTGCTCATTTTATAGTATTACTAGATTAGGTTTACGCGGTATTATAATCTAATGTTTTAAAAATTATAAAAATAAAATAAAAATAGAATTAAATCACCCATAAATATAAATATATAATAAAATGTTGATAACGCATATCCAAAATCATTCATCCATAGAAAACTCTAACAAAAATACAATTATTTATTTCTTTAGATTATATATAGGTTGATTTATGTTTATTTGAATAAGATTTATTTGTTTTTAATCATATTTGATTTTTTTAAAAATCAACATAAAAATAAATTAGTGATGTTATTTTGAATTTCTTTACTCATTTTGTTTTGAATGATTGATATTTTCTAAAAAGTATAAGAAAAAATAACCAAAATTAGAGAAAAAAATTATTAATCATAAAAAAATATATAAACAAAATTTTGTTAAAACAACCTCATAATAATAAATCAAATTAACTTTTCTGAACAGGAGAGGAAATATAAACCAATATTAGAGGAAATTTTAAAAATTTTAAAAATCATAAAAATATAAAAATAAAAAGATTTTACAACAACTTCATAATATTAAAAATAAATTTTAAAAATAAAATAAAAGAAATATATGTTTTACTAATGTAATGAATTTGAAGATATGATGGTGTTTTTGAAGAAAAGTGTTTTGTTTGTTGAGAAAATATAAGACTACTTATTTGTTTATATATAGTTCAATATTTACAATTTTTTCCCTTAGATTTACAAATGTTCTTAATTATGGAAGTTTACTTTTTTTAAGAGATAATAATTTGTATATTTTCCTTATAGATTTTTATTTTCCGAATCGTAGCAATAAATTATATTTTTGTATAGATAAAGACCTTTTATTGTTTAGCTGATCTAGTGTTAGATAATCTTTGTTCATTGTCTTTTCGATGATAGCCATTCTTTGAAAAATGGAAGAAAAACAACTTAAAATTAGAATTTTTTTTTATCATTAAATATATATATATATATACACAAGCTAAGGTTTAATAATCATTAAATAACGACAACTCATAGTTAAATAGAAAAAAATATTAAATTAAAAGGAAGAAGAGATATTTTATTAATATAATAAAGTAAAAGTTATGATGGTGTATTTGAACTAAAGTGTTTTGTTTGTTGAAGTCATTTGTTTATATATAGTTCAATATTGACAATTTTGTTTTTAGTATTAGAAAATTTCTAATTCAATATTGGAAGTTTTATCATTTTAAGAAAAGAAGTAATCATTTTTTATATAAATCTATTAATATTAGTTTGTTTAATATTATTTTGGCGTTTTTGTTGATTAATAATCAAATTATATTTTATGTAAGAAAATCGTTTTTCTAAAATAACGTAATTGAGTTTAGTTCCTTATTTTATGTGATTTCCTTTTTAACTTTTTTTTTAAAATAAAATATAGATTATAGTAGTTTTCTTTATACAATAATGTTAAAAAATGTTAGTTTTATATTTTTAATATTAAGAAACTGAATAAATTAGCTATACCTTTTCAATAGCTTTAGGTTACATAATTTACCTTTTTAATTATGCTAGAAAAGAAAGATATTAAATGTTAGTTTTATTATTTTTGAAATATTTAGATAAAGAATAAATTAGCTATTCATTTCTCAATGGCTTTAAGTTAATAATTTACCTTTTTAACTATGCTAGAAAAGAAATATATTTCTTTTTAATTTTATTTTGGCAATATTACTATATTTTGATTTTTTCTTAAAATTTAGAAAATAATAAATTAGCTATTCTTTTTTTTTTTCAATGGCTTAAGGTTACTTAATTTACCTTTATGCTAGAAAAGTAAAATATTACTATTTTTTTTCTCAAAAATTTATAAAAGAAATAAATTAGTTTTTTACTTTTATATTTTTCATAATAGTTAGAAAATAGATAAATTATCGTTAAATTTAGAAAAAAATATATTAATTATTCTTTTTTCCTTTTTCAATGGCTTTATGTTACTTAATTTACCTTTTATGCTAGAAAAAGATAATATTACTATATTTTTATGTTTTCAAAAATTTAGAAAAAAAGAATAAATTAGTTTTTTCCTTTTACATTTTTATCATAAAATAATAAATAGGTATCGTAAATTTTAGAAAAGAATAAATTAATATTAATTAGCATATTATTTTCCTTATAATTAAATTTTTGACATTCTA
Source organism: Crucihimalaya himalaica (assembly GCA_004349715.1). NCBI lineage: Eukaryota > Viridiplantae > Streptophyta > Magnoliopsida > Brassicales > Brassicaceae > Crucihimalaya > Crucihimalaya himalaica. Next base: position 274,811 of record SMJT01000069.1, read on the forward strand.
CAACATTATTTATATTTTTTCAATTTTGATAACTTTGATAGTTGTCGAAATCTTGAATCGATTAACACGAAATGTGTCACGATCTTATGAGTTACTAACAATTTTTAAAAATTGTTCCATCTTGAAATCATTTAATATTCAGTTCATCTAATATTCATTGTTAGATGGAAAGTAGATAAAAAGACCATTTACATAAAATTATAAGGAAAAGTGATAATTATAGTAAATGCCACACAATTAATCATATATATTCATATGAGAAGGATTGTATTAATTTTAGGTCATTTATTTATGTTTTTATAATTTTATAAGTTTCATATTTTCTAGAATGTAATTTTAGTAAATGACCCGCAGGTTGTAATTTTAGCTTTATGTTACTAAATGTCATCGTTTTACTTAAAATGCTAAAAACAAAAATCTTTAATTTATAATCAGCTTTACTAAAGGTATCCAATCTATCTAATGATATTAATAGGAGTATTTTTAATGTAGAGGATTATAAAGTTTTAATATATAAGTTAAATTGCATAAGTTAGTAATATATTATTTTAAACATTATGTTATCTCCTTCTCCTTTCTATTTTGTCTTCTTTCTTTTTTCTTTTTAATATCTTTTTTCTTTAATATAATATTGATTAGATTGTGACATAAATAAATTATTAATGGTCAAATAGTTTCTAATATAGTAAATATAAAAATAACACTGGACGGGTTTATATGGTTGGACATGTTGAATCGGTATTAATATATCATTAATCGACGCTACAACATGAGTTAAATCCTCATTTTATTAATTTGTTAACACCACCAATATAAAAATATTAGATATATCGAATTAGGTTGATCTACTTAAGATTGTGTGAAACAAAAACTATTTCACGGTGTACAATTACAATTAAACCAACAATTTCAAATTACAATAAAATTATTTACATAAGATATAAAAACCAAAAAATCCGATCCACGGTGTCTAGTAATGTTTACGATTTATGTTTTCGCCGCGTTACCAAAAACTCCGATTTCAAAATTGAAAAACCAATTTCGGACAGGGTTTCCAAGTTATTAACCGTACCCAAATTTTTGAAATTGATTTATTTTAATGTATCGTATCTTCTCAAGTTTTGGGGGGGGGGGGGGGATTTTTGCATAACAATTTGAAACAAACTTCACTTAAAAATGTACATAAACAATGCCTAGAGTTTTAGCAAATATTTGAATAAAATTAATTCAACCTTTTCAAAATACTTTAACATCTATGATTTTTTGGGTCTATTCAATTCTTTAAAATTCTATAATTGAATACCCCACTTTTGATTCCCTTAAATAAATGAAGTATAATTGTATGTTTGAACTTGTAGCTAATTCTAAAAGACTTCTCTCTCTTCTCTCACCTCTATCTTTTAGAGAGGAAGTCATCACAACTTATAGCTCCGGTGGTTTCTTCGACGTCTGGTGGCGGTTTCTTCGACGTCTTGTGGCGGCCATCCGTCTGGAATATTCTGTCTTCCTCAGCAGGGATGTCTAGCTCTCCGTCCGGCGACCTTTTGGCCGGCTTTCATTCTAACACCGTTTGTTCCTCTACGACAGTGGTTAGCTTGCGTCTGGCATCTGTTGGCTTTTACAGCGACAGTTGGCTGGCTTATGTCTAGGGTTTCACCATCTATCTCTGGTGTCTCGTCGCCCTCTTATGTTTCAATTCTTAGATCTGGAATCGTATTCCCTTGCGCCCCCTTTGTTTAAATGGCTCAGTTTGTTTTTCAAGCTTATCGATTACAATATTTTAAGAACAAATCGGAGTTGTGGTTAAGATATTTTCTTTTCCGGTGCTTTTGGATTGAGTCAACTCGATTGTGGCTATTTCTTCTTGCTATGAAAACGTTTCTTTTCTTTTATTTTTTAGTTGATGGTGAAAGCTCAATCGGCTTAATCTCTACATCGTTGTATTCAATTGCCCTGGGAAGATCTTTCCTTTGCAGATTCGAAATATAAAGAATGAGTACCTCCGATGGCTTCTGAATTCGGCGATGACCTACGTCGATTATATTTCATATGTCCACGTGTCTCACCCTTGAAGCATAGTATTACGTGGCTCTGCGTTGGATGTCGTAAAACTCTTACTTCCTCGATGGGTTTTCTATCTTGTATTTGGCTTTCATGGGCCTTGACTTTTGTTGTTGTTTAATTTCGTATTATTTTTAATAAATGAGACAAAAAAAATTGTATGTTTGAGTTACGAAAAATAAAAACCAAAGAACCCAAAAGACCTAAGATCATATAGAAGTTCTATCATAGAACCCAACCATATCTTCAAAAATAGGATCAATGGTTGTAATGCCACTTTCCTAGAAACAAAAGTCTTTAATGCCATCTTATTTTTTTTAATTTTCTTTTACGATTATTTTTAAATCGGAATGGAGTGAAATGATCAAAAGCCCAATCTAAAATAACAATAATTATCAACCCAACCTAAAAATCCGGTCAAAATCCGATAGCCCGATACAATTTCAATAAATTTACGGATCCCAATACAATTATCCTAGTTGTATTTTATTGAACATAGCTGAATGTGAAGAAAAAAAAAACAATCGCCGCCTCCAAACTAATGTGAGATTTCATTAACACATTCACACATGTGTCTAAAGGAGTTAAAAATATGTAAAATATTAGCATAGTTGTATTTTGTTGAACATAGTTGTACTTTACGCGGAAGTAACGAGAACGAAGGTGATGTTTGACGACAACATTCGCATAGTTGTACTTTGTTGAACATAATTGTACATAGTTGAACATTACGCGGTAGTAAAACTATGGTAAGCAATAAATTACATTCCTCAAGTACAAAACATTCAAATAAAAAAAACATTGAGATGTATTAAAAACAGTCAACTTTTAGACGGAACTCTCTACAAAACCAGTAAATTTGGATGATCCAAAAGCATGAATCACACATGCTTCCTCTTTCCACTCGTATTCCAGTTATTTCGTGGAGCCACTTACAGTTGTAGAGTTCCCGGCCATTAACTTGAGCCTTCCTCTCCAGAACAGTTGAGGAAGTTCGTAAGGCCATGTGTATGGAATGATTGCATTCACGAGTCTCCTTCTTACTCCTCTAACAAAACCCCTGCTCGAACTAGTATCTCTGTCAAAATAGTATCAAGGAGTCATGATCTGACGAAGGATTGCATAACTATAAACAGCAGCATCATATCTCTTAAGGGCAACATCTCTAAGAATTAAGAGGTCTCGATCCAAATTGCCTTGTCGAAAGAACTCATACATACCTCTCATGAAAATAATAGAAGGATTATTGTTTTCAAAACAATAAACAGTGAACCTATCTAGTTCATGAGCGAAGTTCCAAGGAGCACGCATAATGTAACAATCAATAGACCTCAAGAAAATAGAATCTCTAACTATTGCCCGACAACACTTACAAGTCGTTTTCACCATTACCATATCATGAAGAGAGTTTTGGGACACGATCAACAGAATGGTGATGAGAAGATCTAAGATTGTCATCGATGAAGAGTTTCTCTCCCTCTTGGATTTAGATGATTCGCCATCTTCTAAAACATGTTTCATTGTCTCTTCTTCTTGGATTTAGATGACTCTTCCTCTTCTAATTTATAACCTCGTCATTACCCTACCAAAAGACACATATGGACGTGGTGGAAACCAAACGTCGCCATTATGAAGGAACATCATTTTGTGAAACGTCGCCATTGTGAAGGAACTAAAACGTCGCCAATGTGCATCGATTTGGTACAACTCGGTTTATTAGGTACAATTGAGCCACATATTACCGATTTGGTACAACTAGGTTTAGTAGGTACAAGTTAATACGATTAGTAAACCCAGAAATTGGCGAAAATAAAGAAATTGGAGGGAAATACGGAAAAAGGAAAAAAATATAATTTTAATAATTATTAAAAAATTTCACGTGCAGGTACGGAGGTGTACTTTTGCTGATGAATGGTAATAATTAGAATTTCACGTGTGATAAAGTGTATCTTTAGCGGCGGAACATACACATAGTTGTCTCCAAATGTACAGTTAGACGTTCGTCTTCATAGTTGTACTTTGTCGATTTTTGTGTATTTGTAGTTGGCCTTAATATACATTATTATTTTCTAGTTAGACACATGAGTTTTCACTATTAGTAAACATTTATGAGGGTTTCATAATAGAATATTCAAGAAATCATAAGTTTCAGATCTTTTGTATCAAAAGAGGGTGATGACATAGTAAGTGTTCATTATACTATAAGAGGTGGGTTTAGGTGAAAACAATCTTATTATATAAAAGAGGGTTTTCAAAAGTTAGTAACTCATAGGATGGTGACACGTGTCATGTTATTAAATTCAAGATTTCGACACGTGTCAAAGTTGAGAAAATGTCAAAAATTAGTATAAAGAAACTATACAAAAAAAATAATTAACTACCAATTTTCAAAAAATAGAAATTCTATAAGGAAATTATACAAATTACTAATCTTATTCTATAAAGTAAATTATACAAATAAAACTTCCATAATTAAGAAAATTTCTAATCCTAAAAAAAAATTGTAAATATTGAACTATATATAAAGAATTAAGTAGTTTTATGTTTTCTCAACAAAACACTTTTCTTCAAAACCATCATACTTTTAACTTTATTCTATTGGTAAAATTTCTATTCCTTTTATTTTTTTAAAAATATTTTAATTTATTATTATGAGTTAGTCGTAAAAAATATATTTATATAGTTTATGATTATTAATTGTTCTTCTAATTTCGGTTTGTTTTTATTCTATTTAAAAAAAAATTATTTTAATTTATTATTATGAGATTGTCGTAAAAATAGTTGATTTATATATTTTTATGATAAAAAAAATAACATTTCCTCTAAATTTGGTTGATTTTTCTTCTACTTTTCAGAAAATATCTATCTTCTAAAAGATATTGAGCAAAGAAATTCAGAATGACAACATTAAATATTTTGTATGTCGATTTGAAAAAACAAATTCAATATGATTAAAAATAAATAAATATTATTCAAATAGAAATATATCAACATATATATAATCAAAATAAAAAATTAATTGTAATTTGTTAGATTTTATATTGGTGAATGATTTCGTATAGAAATTTTCAATATTTTATTATATAATTATTTTTACGGGTGATTTAATTATATTTTTCAGATTTTCTATTCAGATTTTTTTTATAAATTTTAAAATATTAAATTATAATCCCGCGTATACGCGGGGCCTAATCTAGTAATATATATAATATATATTTAGTATTGAATGAAACTTTTTTTCAAGTTCAAGATGAATGTTAGGGGTTTTTAATAGCTTCAAAAAATTAAATACTAATTATAATAATTAAAATACTAATTTAAATAAATTAAATACATAAAAATTAATTATTATAATAAAATAACTCTGATTTTTAATTAAATAAATCTGTATTACAATAAAATAATACTTAATTTTTGATACTTTCAAGACATTATTTGAAATATAATAAATAAAAAGTAGACATTTCAAAATTGTGCTCTGTTATTTGTACATACTTGGAATAAAATACAAACACGTTCATATAATTTGTACACAAATATACCTAAAAATTAAGATTCATATATGAATCACTTTCGTGCTGCAACTACCTCTCCAAGTTTATGCCAGACACATATTTGTTCCTACTCTTTCTGCAACGTTCTTTGATGGATGAAAACCGCGTTTCTTGCTTCCTTCCCGCGCTTCTTAATTTTTACAACTCGTAAAAACCATTTACAACCTTGTGAATCTTGACAACATCGTAACGATAGTCGTTATGTATCCGATTTACCATGATTTTCTTCTACAAGACATGGAATTTCACAATTATAAGACAGTTATACAACTTGTACCAAATGTCCTAATATCTCAAAGTTATACGTCGTGTACCATTTGTCTTATATCTGCAGATTTGTCAATAACAAATTCCAATCGGAGATTATAATTGTCAAAGATTCAACAACTGTATTCGACAAATAACCAATGTAAATACCTTATCGACTCACTTAACATGATTACCAACCAAATTTGTATAGTCAAACAAGCAAATTCATGAATCAAATCCCTAAAATTTTTAAAAATTCCTAAATTTTAAAAAAATTTCTGTGTCCCTAAATCTCTAAATATAGATTTCAAATCTAAATGAACTAACTTATAACAGAGGAGGACGAGCAGAAGAAACTGAATATATAACATATAACAGAGCTGGACGGCGTCTTGGATTTTGTCGGTGGAGAATCCACTTAACACAACGAATTTTTTTTTTTGTGTTTAATTTTTTTTTGTAATTCATCATTAAGAACAAGAAAGAAATAATATATATTGAGCTGAATTTAACGGCACAAAGACAAATTACTAACATGAGAAACTAAAATTTTTCCACGAGTTTTTCCCTCTCACGAATACTCTACCTTTAGTACACTTTTATTAACGCTTACTTATTATTTTGTCAACGAAATATTATTTTATTTATTTTCTGTATCTCAGATCGCTAGAAGCTGATTCGATGTGTTCTTGAAGATCTCGACTTTGTTAAATTTCCAGTTGAGCCCTCTTCGATTGCCTCCTCCACAATCAAAGATCATTCTCATCTTCTTTTGTTATTGCGTTGGTGGTGTTTGATGCGATTGATTGATTGGATCACCTGAAAAAAATGAGTATGGTGGATGCTATTGTTCCTGGAGATATGGCTTGTTTGGATGCAGATTTGTTGCAGCTTCAAGAGATGTCTTCGTTTGTACTGACTTCAAAACCTGGATTCACTCAGAAGCTATTTGATCAGTGGCTTTCTCTTCCTGAAGCTCATCGACAGGTATCTGAGCTCTGTTCTGCTTTAATTGGGTTTATAATGGTTGAAGATTGGTGTAAATTTCGAATCTTTGATAGTGTGAGTTATGAGTTATATTCATATTTTGTTATGTGAGTATCACAATGATGGTTAGGTTACTGAGATTTTGTTGCTAAATTACTCTGTGGTATTGAAGATTGGTGTAAAGTTCGAATCTTTGATAGTGTGAGTTATGAGTTATATTTTTGTTATATGAGTACACAATGATGGATTGATGGTTAGTTTACTGAGATTTTGTTGCTAAATTACTCTGTGGTGTTGAAGATTGGTGTCAAGTTTGAATCTTTGATAGTGTGAGTTATGAGTTATATTCATATTTTGTTATGTGAGTATTACAATGATGCTTTACTCTGTGGTGTTGAAGATTGGTGTAAAGTTGAATTTTTGATAGTGTTAGTTATGCTGTATATTCTTATTTTGTTATGTGAGTATTACAATGATGCTTAGGTTACTGAGATTTGGTTACTTAATTAATCTATTCACTGGACTTCTGAAGTATTAACTTTGTTTCTTTCTCGTTGCCTACTCGGGTTTTTTTTCGTAGATTGCATCATTGCTCAAGGATGCTACAGCTGGAGCTCCTATAAATGTAACTGGAAGTGCATCTGGTTCAAATTCTTCCACCAGTAATTCTATACCATCAATGTTTCCTGCGGGAAGTGCTCCTCCGCTTTCTCCAAGGAGTTGTGGTTCACCACGTACAACGAAACAGAGAGGCCCTTCTAACTTAGGTTCTATGCTGAAAGTAGTCAGTGAGCCTGTTAAAGAGCCAATGCCTCAGGTTTTGAACTGCTTCTTCAAGTTTTGATAAATGCATTCTTTTTACCTCCTTTATATAGTAACGGAGTAAGAACTCTTACTTTGACTATTACAATGATGCTCAAGTTACTTATATAGTAACTTGAATTGACTGTAGTTTTATTTCCAAAATTGTCGCCCACCACCAAGCGAGATAAAAGAGCAATGTATGTTTAGAATCAATCACTTTTTCTATGGTCACGTGGATGGACTGCAGATACAAGGTAAGAAGTCACAAGTTTTCTAATATTTATAGTGACATTTATATGGAATTGCTTATTAACTTTTCCCCTTTTCAATACTCAGAATTCAAATTAGTCACCAGAGAAATCTGCAAGCTCCCATCTTTCTTCTCTACTTCACTTTTCGGGAAGATTGATGTCAATAAGACAGGTTTTGTTACTAGGTGTGTGATGCTATGCTTTTCGTATGGTGGAATTTCATGTGTGCATAGTTTGCAACGTACTTCAAGCCAACATACTTTATAGTGACTCTGTCACGAGTTTGGCGATCACCGTATTGAACAACCCTATATAACCTTTTTTAGTGTTTGATTATGCAGAGAAGCATTTATTGAGTATTGGGTAAACGGGAACATGTTGATAATGGATACAACAACCCAAATCTTCAAGATACTAAAGCAGAAAGATCAGAGTTTCATTGTCAAGGTTATTTTCTTTTAGTTTGAATATTCAGTCACGAGAGCGAGTTAATTTCCTAATCTCCTTGCTCTTATGCTTGCACTTTTAATTCGCAACATTTATTTCCTGGCAGGATGATTTCAAACCACTACTTAAAGAACTGTTGGCCACACATCCTGGGCTAGAGTTCCTGCAAACCACACCTGAATTCCAAGAAAGATATGGTGAGGTTTAACTTCATATAGAATTTAGTCAGTATCCTGTTTTATCTCATGTTTTCTTTTCCCTCTTGGCATTGCTTAAGTTCCAGTTTAATAATTTAGCGGGGATTTTGGTTGTACATTTTCTCTTCAAGGTATATGGTAAGTTACCATCCTAGTTGAGAAGAACAAGTGAATAAGTCTTGTGCTGTGTAGTATAATGTCTTATCTAAATCTGTCGGATGGTTACCACATCAGGTTACCACTTTAACTGTATTACTGCATAACTAAGATAATTTTGATAATTGATGCATCAAGATGATAAGTTGATAACGTGGCATTTATTGTGTGCATTTAAAATATTTTATAAGCTAGGATTTCCTTTGTTGTGTTAGACATCTTCTTATAATTTGGAATTACATAACACTTGCAAGAACAACATGAATCATTTCAGAAGATGGTAATTTTTGTTGTCTCCAATAGGTCTATTCCTCATGCAGGGGTTTTCCACAGAATCACGTTTGATATATAACAGAAAATTTTGAATCGATTTTGCCAAGTTTAATCTATCTTATTAAAGGATTTTTTTTTTTTTCTTAAATTGCTCTATGGACCATGTGTCAGTTAGATAATGAAATTACTTAAAACATTTTTATTGTTTGTTATGTCTGGAGTCCACATTTTGGTATTTGCTGCTACTGTTGAAGATGGTGGGAGTCAAAGTTGTCTTTTTAAGGATGCACTTTTGTCTGATACAGTTTTTATTTTTATGGGCCAGCTGAAACTGTCACCTACAGAATATTTTATTACATAAATAGATCTGGAAATGGTCGACTTACATTTAGGGAGCTGAGACGGGGAAACTTAATTGATGCAATGCGACATGCTGACGAAGAAGAAGATATCAACAAAGTGTTAAGGTAAAATGGATTCGTCCTATTGTTGTATATATGGGTTTGTTTCTCTTTATTAGACATCAACACTTTTCTATTCACTCTGGGAACTAGGTACTTCTCATATGAGCATTTCTATGTCATATACTGCAAGTTCTGGGAGCTGGATACAGATCATGATTTCCTGATTGACAAAGAAAATCTTATGAGATATGGAAACCATGCACTTACTTACCGGATTGTCGAAAGAATATTCTCCCAGGTTGTCTAAAAAATCTTGATCTTTTAAAATGATTTTAATGCCTACTACTTGAAGATTATATTTATCTTGCTTCCATTTTAAGATTTCTGTCCTCGTTCAAAGTTTTTATTGCTCTTAAGATGACTGTCATCATAAAAATAATGCTTTGGTTTCTACTCAGGTTGCTAGGAAATTCACTAGCAAAGTTGAAGGGAAGATGGGGTATGAGGACTTTGTCTATTTCATACTTGCGGAAGAAGATAAATCGTCAGAGCCTAGCCTAGAATATTGGTAAGCTGTTATAACGTTCGAAAAGTTGCAGACATATAGGCATTTTGAGTGTTTTTATCTGACATAAGTATATATTGGACTAGGTTTAAGTGCATAGACTTGGATGCAAATGGGATTATTACACGAAACGAGATGCAATTCTTTTATGAAGAGCAGTTGCATCGAATGGAGTGCATGGCGCAAGAGGCTGTTCATTTCGAGGATATCTTATGTCAGATGATTGATATGATCGGACCAGAGGTTCAACAATATGTCTCATGTTTTCTTGTGAATATAATATGCCTAAGCTATTCTATATTTTAAAAAGATATAGGACGGTCACAGAAGTAGTTAGTGTTCCCAGTTTTTCTTTCTGACCCCTGCAATTTTGTTTTGTGTTTGATTGTTTCTTGTTTCCTTCCACAGAACGAAAGCCATATAACGTTGCATGACCTGAAGGGCTCAAAGCTCTCTAGCAACGTCTTCAACATCCTTTTTAATCTCAACAAATTTATGGCATTTGAAACACGGGATCCGTTCCTCATTCGTCAGGTACTTCACATCTGATATTTAACGTTGCTGCTTCTTGACACCACAAGCCTCTTATAAAATTTCAAAATGTTCAAACGAAAACAGGAGCGTGAAAATCCTACATTGACAGACTGGGACCGTTTTGCACATAGAGAGTATATTAGGCTTTCAATGGAAGAAGATGTTGAAGATGCATCCAATGGAAGTGCTGAAGTTTGGGATGAGTCGTCACTGGAGGCTCCCTTCTGAGTTCATAGAGGTAAGTCAATGGACAAATTGTAATCTCGCTAGATGATAAAACCGGTGGAATTGATAAGAGAAAAAGGAAACACAAAAAAAACTAAGAAGTTGAAGGATGTGTAAATGGTGTAAATATTTATCATGCAGAAGATAAATATAAAGTCCCTGAGAAGAATCTTTGGAGCTTTCTGGAGAAAGGGAAGTGAAACAAGCAAAAAGCCGGTAGTATCCTCTGTTGAATACCATACTTAGCTTGGAATTGTTTTCTTACTTCTCTTCATTTGTTGGCTGATTATAAAGAGTTATATTTATTAATAATTTTCGTTTAGCTCATCGCTTTACGTCTTCTTCACCTGTATTGCATTCACTTTGTTCCATCTCTGGGTTTTTGTATGTACTTTGTAGCTGTGTTACTTCATTTTCTCCAGTTGTTGAAAAAATGTGAAAATCATGCCATTGTTCCTTTATTTACATTTTTTGGTTGGATATTTTTTTAGAGAAATCTTCATATACCATTATAGGTTTAGTCTCAGGTTTGCTTGTCATTCTCAAGGCAAGAAACGACAGTATCTTTTTCCCAAATCTGGAAAAGGTTGGTTGTGTTATTGCTAGTGAGATTGTAGTAATGTCTTATTATTTGTGAAATTCTTAAGGAACTCGTTTGCTGTAAGGAACAATCATTTTGCTCTGTTCAGCTTATCTTCATATTTCACTTTAGAATCAGTTTAGTTGGTTTGCGGTTTCTCTGGTCTGTTTGGGAACTAAACTTTACTAAAACTTCCTTTATTATACTGAAAACTCTTTGTAGAACAGATGAAGAAATAAGGAGAGTTCTTGTTCTATACATAGTGGAACCCATAAAGTTACCAGAACCTGTCTTTATTAACACTGAGATAACCGGACATGACTTTCCCACCAGTATTCCTCATACCGTCGATGAGGAAACACCAAGTAGAGCCCAATGCTCCGACAAAGAAATCAGCATCCGATGCCATTAAGAAGTTAACCAGAGGATAGTTCGTACTCGTCTCTCTCCCTAGACTTGCTTCATACTCAGCCATCGATATATTACCGACTTGTCTCAGCACTTCGGTGTAATAGAATCTCCAGTGAGCATAATCTTTACTTCTGTCCACAACTTCCTTCATCTCTGTAGACAGCCAGATCCTGTTGAGCTCTGGAAACCGATCTCTGATCCGATCAGCTAAACGCATGTACTCTTCTAAAGCTGCAACTCTCATCTCACACGCTTTGTCTCCCATCCGCACGTGAACACTCAGCATTGGCCTTGGAATCCACGGCTTGTGATCCGACCACACCTGTTCCTCAATCTCCGTCATAATCTTCTTCTTCTTTCTCAAATCTCCTGCAGAGAGAACAATCTCGGCAGCTTCTTTTCCAAACGCAGAATGTCGAGCAGCGTTCATCAAACCACAAGTGTATTCCGTTTGAAATCTCATCAAGTATCTCACCGCCTGTGCTCTCCACCATCTCCGATCCATTTTCCGGTGACTAGAGATCAAACTTCCGTTGATTTCTGTTGTGGGTTTCATATAACTCCAAGGCTTACCCCAGAGCTTCGGTATAGGCCCAGCCCAAATCTCCTTTGTGCTGTAGTTTTGTTTCCCTGTGACAACCCCATTCTGCCACGCTTCTCTCTTCTTCGTAATCGCAAATGCGCGTTTCCGACACTCTTCTGATGTTTCCGGTAGAAAATAGCAAGACCAGCTTCCACGAGAAGAACCTGCATCCAAACAAAGAGTAACATCAAAATCAAACCTAAGTTCGGTTCTAATATGCCGCGTCTAAAAGATCTTCATAAGAAGATTAATCAAGAAGATATAGCTTGTGATGTTACTATATGTTAGCCAAAAACAGTCATTCTGTACCTTTGCAATCATTGTGATCTGCTCGATTATAGTAATTTGTAACAAGCACTCTGTTTTCGTTTATAGCGATTGCGAGAAGACCAGTTATTCCAGCGATCTGAGCTCCTATTCCATAACCAGGAAGCGTTTCCCAATCAGCTACAAGGAACTTGAGACTCTTGTTTTCACAGTTCAAAGGATGCTGATGAATCCATATCTCACGTTGCACTCTCCTCGTTAACGGATAGTTCTCTTCATCTCCTCCATTGATCTAAAAACAAGCTCTTGATTGTTCATTCACCATAATAACTGTTTGATGACAAAGAACAAGAAGAAGAAGCATACCCAAGAAGGGAATGTCCGATTCGCTATCCATGTATCCAAACGCTTCCTAACTCGTGCCTTCTCCTCACAATTCTCCAAATGTGGAGCATTTGGTACATCAGGTTTATTCATCCCTAACTTCTTCAAGAAGTCTTCTTCGTTTAGTAATAAATTATCCCAAGCAGAGACCAAAAGTTTCACATCATCTTCTTCTTCTATCTCAGCTGTGTTCTTCCATTTCAACTTACGGTCTATACTTCCAACCATATCTACATATAAACAAATTTTTCATTACATGAAACAAAACACAACAAATTACCAAATATCAAATCTTTGTAAGACTTACTGATGATGTGAGAGGTAGAGGAATTGCAAGAAGGAAAAGCAGAGGAGGGTGATGAGGAGAAGGAAAAGGCGGCGAGTTCGAAGGTGCCAAGAAGAGTAAGAGCAGCTAAGAAAAGGGAAGTGAGACAGATTCCACATAGAAACCCAACTACACAGATTTGACATGGAAATGAATTCCCAAGCTTTAATGCTTTCTCTGAAACCACTCTTTCTAATGACTTCATGTTCATATTCACTAAAATGTTTTTCTCTATTTTGCTCACTAACAACCAAAAACCCAAGTTCCAAGTTTTTGTCTTCTCCTTTTCTTTTGCAACTGCAAATTTTCCCAAGAAAACAAAGGTTCTTCTCGGAAATGCTTTCTTTTACAGCCACACTTTACCAAGTATCAACCAGAAATCACATGATATTTCTCTAAGTCTTTGTTTCTTTTCTAAGATAAAACTTATATTTTGTGGAAATAAAGATAGATCAAGATGCTTCGATCAAAATATATCTTTCCTTCTTTATTAGTGGTCCATTTTCTCAATTCCTACAACAGAGAAAATAACAAAAAAAGTAAATTAAAATTCTCATTAATACAGATCAAACCAAATGAAAGAAAAAATCAGCTTCAAAATCTGATAAACCTTTATTAAATTTACAGCCTTTTGTAGCTGAATAAGCACAATGAATATTATTTTACAAGAAAATGAAGAAAAAGAAGAAGAGGGAGGAGAAACCCATGAAACGGATTGTTGCATAATTATGGAGATATTATAGGAGAAAAAAGCATAACCGTTGATCGTATCTAAACCTTATTTTTAAAAAAGACATTTTGAATTGTATAAAATCTTTATATTTTTTTTAAATTAGGGAACTATGATTTCGATGAAAAAACGACACTTGGATAGTAAAGAAAGAACGAACAAAAGGCCTTTATACCAGCTGGTCTGAAAATTAGGCAGAGAATCATAACACAAATCCACTCGGTACAAGCGAAGAATCACTTCGAGAGAAATATCTATTGACAATTGTTTACTTATAATTTTCTGGAAAATCTTAAATTTTATGGAAAGGGAAAGAAAATAGAAAAAGCATTGGGAGACTAACCCTGAAGTTCAGTTTCTTAGGACATAGAAGTGACAAGTGAGAGTTTAATGTGATCAAGGTTGTGTTTTACTGTTTTGTGTTAAAAAAGTAGTATTATCACATTGTTTTTTAATTATTTATTTTCATGTTCGGTGAAGCAATTAACTATGATTCGTATGGGTGACATGAAAAAGTAGAAGTTACTTGATTTAAAAGTTTAGTATAAAACACGGGATAATAATGAGAATTTCTCCTTTTTTTTTTAGTTGAATCTTGCTTTGCCAATGGTAAATTATTGATGAGCACAATTTGTACATATATTTTCTGCTTTCTATATATTAATCAATTTTATATTTACATGATAATCGAAGATCTAAAAATTACTCTATTCTATAAATTATGGACCATAATTTTTATGATAAGAACGCATGACCGGTTTAGTATAATTAAACCGAAAGTTAAATTACTTATAAGGTTTGATAGCGACTCAAGAATGTCAGTTAGAACAACAAAGTTGTCAGTATTAAGTGAAGGAGTAACGAAGATAATCAAATTGTGGGTTAAAACAAGTATTTAAAGAAAATAACAAAGTTGGAAATTTCAAAGAATGTTTTTCTCTATGTGTTTAATCGAAACTCATGATTCTCTCTTTTTAAGCTAATCTAAAGTTTTTCGAGTTAATTACGGATCCCTTGAAAGATATTCGAGCTTCTTTTTTATAGCCGATCGAAGTTCGTCTTCAGAAGATAAGGAGGACTATTTTCAATATTTTTGTTAGAGAATACTGTTAAGTTACTACAAATCGTGGTGTAGATTAGGGAGAATCGATTATGAATTTATGTTTTCCATTTCTTAGAAAGTGCCGAGATATCTCTCATTTCTTTCGGAGGTCGGCTTCAGGTCCAGTGGGATTATAGCCGAATGGGGTTTTCTGGTTAGAATTGAATCATGGCTAGTTTACTTCGGTTAGAGGGGATGATGCTAAATTTGTCCTTTACAAGAAGTCCTCCCTCAGTTCGACGAAACGAAGAGTTATGAAGAGATCGACAAATTTGAAAGAAGTTTAGCTCGAAGTGTCCTAGACGTGATTCTTCAAGGCGAAGTAGGTCGTCGTTGAGAGCTTGGCGTTTCCTCATTTTGGTAATGGATTTTTTGAATTTTGAAATTCTGAGACTCTAATTATGTTTGGTTGATCTCAAGGGCTTCTTTCCTTTAAAAGAGAAAATATCCGGATCTTTCGGGATTTAGAATCCCAAACCGCTTCAGCCGCGCGAGGCGAGCAATGAGCACGCGATATCATCACGCGTGGGAGTTCAGGTCCGTTTAGTGACAGCTGGCCACTTCAGGAAATAATTCGAAGGGTTGTGTCTGACTGTAGTTTTTTCGCAGCCTCTCCGTTTTGTAGGAGATCAAATTCTGATGAGGTACCGTTTCTTTTCCCGCATCTCGTCGATCTTTTCTTTAGGTGTATTTAATCGGATTTTGCTCCTTTGTTGGACCTCAAACTTTTTCTTAAGGTATAGTTAATCGGATTTCCTGAATCTCAGATTTTTTCCTTCAAGACGACTACTAGTTTGCTTTCTTTTCGAATTCTGAGGATGGATATCAATGGTTCTGGAACCGGGGTTTTAAAATTGAGCGCCGTTTGAGGATAGCTATGTTCTGTCTATTTGGAGGCAGAGTATGCAAGTGATGGAGACGACGGTCCCTGCGGTCCCTTTTTTCGGATCAGGCTTGTTCTCATACATTTGTCTCTCGCGAAGCTTCGTCGGTTGAATTGGAAGAGACTAACACCAGGGTCACTGTAGCTACTTCTGGCAATATCGCTTTTAGGGCGGTGCTTCTCGATGTGTTTGAAAGGGATATTGAACCCCTTTTTGATAGTTCCGGCCAAATTCTCGACAAGAAGACTTCTTCTTCGGCGAAGAGTGTAGAGAGAATGCTCTGAAAATACCTACTAGATCGTTGTACAATTCGCTATTTGATCCTATATAAACATCAGCACCCTTGGGCTCCTCCGAAAGGCTACATATGTTTGTATGAGTCCTTCTTTATCGATTGTGTGTTGTGGTTCCCACTTCCCTATCTCTTGTCTAAATTTTGCCAGCTAACTCCCTAAGCTATTTGCAACGTTATCGCTGCTCTGGTTTTAGGTGTGGAAGCCATTGAACCTATTCCAGTCTCCTTTTTTGAGGAAATTACCATTTTTAGAAGGAACATGTATTGTGAAGGGACCTTCTATGTCACTATGAGGAAGGACCGTGGTCTGTTATCCAGCGGGTTGAATAGCAGTGTATCCAACTGGAACCGGTCTTACTTCTTTGTCAGATTGGATGACAAGTTGTGTGAGGCCCTTTGGCTCTGTGGTTTGAGGACGTGGTACTCGACACCAAGTATCTTTCTTCGTGCTTTGGGAATTTTTTTGTCGTTGTTTATACCAACCTATTTTGTTTTTCTTTCGCAGTTCGTCCCTTTCTAGCCAAGCAACTGGCTTTATACAACCTTTCGAAGATCCAAAGCATTAGGAAAATTCAGGATCGTTTGTGGGACGACATTGATTGGTTCCATATTGAAAGGGCTGTTTTAAGATGAGGAGGATCGAAGCTCCTGACGTATGCATTGTTTCTGAGCCTGTAACCAATCTAACCTTTGTGGTTCCATTAATCCAGGCGGTGGGGAGTTTGTCGTCTGCCCTGGTTTTTACCGATAGCGTTCCAGTTAGCAATTCCGCCGGCCCGTGGGTTTGTGCGGCTTGGGCTCGCTAGATGATTATTATTGATTAGAAAGATACCTATCCTAGTCCTCCTGTTGGCGTCGGAAGTGTGGTGGTCATTTCCGAGGATGAACAAGTAAGGACTGCAACTCGGACCATTCATCATATCGCTTTGATCGCTCCCACTCCTGCTTCTATCCGCAAGAGAAAAGCCGCCAGGACTTCTTCTGGTTGCCCATCTTCAACCAAGAGGATTTGTATATCTCCGGTTCTAGCTAGAGAAATGCAAAAAACAAATGAAAAAACTTACCGAGCACTACGAGAGGTCAGAGGCTAAATCTTCTTAGTTGGAGAAGAGGCTTGTTAAGTCGCTGGCCCGGGAACGGGAGGTCCTTGAAGTTTGTGACTATCTTTTGGCTGAAAAATGTCGATATGCGATGGAAAATTCTTGGTTACAGGCACATCTTATCATGGAAGTATATTGACGTTCTGATGTGGTCAAACATCTCTTAGAGAAGTCATAATTTGAAGTAGATCGGTTACGCCAATCTCAATTTGATTCGGTATAGATCGTGACGAAGAAAGCATAATCGCGTTTAAGCAAGATGAAAAGGTATATTGTGGAGCATAATGATGTGATCCTAATGGAGAGGATCGAACTGCCCTAGGATGAACTTTGTGGAGTTGTGTGTTTTTGGATGGGGAATGGCTTGGAGTCTCCGAATGGATAGCTTTTGCGACTCACCCTACGGTTTGGGTATGGTTTTGGATAGGCTTTGCAAGCAACGGATTGCTTCAAAGGTTGTGGTTTGAATGGTCTCACAAGGGTTGCGGAAGGCCCTTGATATTCCGTGGATCGAATGGTCTCACAAGAGATGCGGAAGGCTCTTGATATTCCTCAATCGATTCTCAAGGATATTACTCACCAAAAGAATCGAAAGTTTTGTTGAATATTACTCATCAACAAGATCTAGAGATTCAGAAAAGGTTTTTGATTAAAAGTCTAGATGAGTTCTCAAGAGAGTTCAAGAGAGAATATAAAGAAGAAAGAAGAGAGAGTCTTGGAACAAGCTCCAAGACACCTCGAAAATGACATAAAATTTAAATAAAGTTTGAATGATAAAAATGGCTCCTCCTCTTCACAATTTCGTGGCTTTGACATCCAAAGGGGCCATGGGTTTGATTTATTCAACAAATGGGCTATGGTGAAGTGAAACAATTGCCTCATTAAAAACCTTGTCAAGAAAACCCAATGGGACAAAACTTGACAAGGGAAAAAGAGTACAATTGAATCACTTACCCATTCATTGAATAGTTTGAATCAAAACCATTGTGGTTTGACTCACTTCTTCTCCATACTTGGTAGAGTGATCCGATTGATTCCATATTCCCTTAAGCAATCTTCCAACGGATTGTGTCACGCCAATGCCTTCTTTTATCCTTTGAAACTTAGCTCTCTTGGTTGCCAAAAATCCTCCATTGGCTTCATGTTTCTTGTCAGGTTCAAGCTCTCCTTCCTTGTTGCTGCTCAGGATCATATCACATAAGTCGGTCGTCCGTCCAAAATTGTCGCGCTTCAATCAGATTATTGGCATCCAGGGAGCGCTTTGGAAATTAGCAGCTAAAGGTCTGGCAATTGACAACGGTTTTTTAACTAGCCTGGATCTTAAAAGGAAAAATGCTGAATCCGAGATTGGCATGATCGACATCATCGAGTTTGGAGAGGCCGATCTAAACATGACGTCTAACCCTTTTCCAAATCCTCATGCGCGATCCCGCTTTTTCTCGGATGATGTCGTGCTAGTCTGGTTCATTGGTGACGCGTATGGCTTGAATGTCGGACTTCTCAGGATTTCAAGAGGTCGATGGACAGTCATGACCTAGAGGAATCAGATCCCTCAAAGCCGTAACTCGTTTGGCCTTCTTCGTGTTATCAAAACGAGGCCGAAGCCCACTTGGCTTCATGATGATATTTTTTGGGTGGCTTATGTGATTCTTTCCTTTTTAAGCTAGAGTGTAGTTCGAATATTTCTCCGTATCTCCTAAAAGGAAAAGGAAAAACTAAACTAAACCCTAAAAGGAAAAGCTGTTGCTATTTAATTCCGTTTACGATCCATGGTTCTTGTATTCGAGAGCGCTGATTTTTCGCCTAATTCTTGATCTTCCTCTTTTATTCTCAGTTCTCAGTTCCCTAATAATGACAAGTTCTGGATGTGATCTTCCTTTCAGGATATCCGATTCGTCATTGCTTGTCTTGTGTCGATCTGATTTAACATCTCGCTGTGGAGATCTCCTCCCGGGTTTTCGAGTGTCGTGGAACTTTGTTTCTCACCTTGACGAAGATGATACCCGCGAGACACATCAATTTCTAGCGGCAGTCCATGTTCGTTCTGAAACCTTGAAGCGACAGCATCGATTCTTGTTAGTGGATGCCACCGCGATAGAAGAGGTGATCTGTCAGTATGAGTCTCATCCCCAAGAGTAGTTGGCACATGGTCTATATGAGACTTCTCGCATGGCGTGGTGTCTTAGAGATTATTGCGATTGGTGTGCCAGAGAATCTGTGGGTGCTGATGTGGAGCGGTGTCCTTTGTTGGTTACCAATCGTGATTTCGCGCCTTCAAGGGTCACTGATTTCCAGTTAGGTGATCTTGCTCATACTCCAGCTTAAAATGACACTGCATTGTTTATCGACAAGGTATTGAACTTGTTTTTTCTCAGTGTATTTGGATTTTTGCCTTATGTATTTGTTTTATTCCTTGTCCTGTAACCTTTTCAGATTGGTGGACGTTATTGCGATTACTGTCGCAATTTACAGTATTTTCTGATAAAGACTGAGAGGATTGATCGCAAGCTGGCTGACTGTAAATCCAAGGTTTCGAGATTGGAGGCTGAGAGGATGGATGTGATCGCATGTCTCGATGATGTTGAGAAAATGGCCTGGCCGTTGGAGACCTCTCCTCAGGACTAGGAGCATTACGGGTTACATAAGGTTTGGCCGATGCCACAGGGTCTTCAGAATTACGTTGCTCAGAACGGGAGACCTCCTTAAGTTTTGTTGTTAGATTGTTGGCTGACGATCTTTGTTTTGATTTCCTTTACATTCGGCCGACGTTTTGGCTTATATATTATTTTTACGTCATATTTTATGTTTAAGCTGATATTATTGTTATCGGTGACTGGTTTTGCTTTTGGTATACTCATGATTGAATCCAGAGATTTTAGAGTTTATTTTTAGTTGTTTTAGCTCGACTGGGTGTTGTGCATAAAGTTTTACCCTAAATAAATACCGCAAGTGTACAGTACACCGTTGTAGTACTTAAGGATCGAATCCACAGGGACCAAAATGATTACACTATGGACTATGATAATCAAAACTTGGCTAGGGTAAATAAATAAGATTTTGTATGTTTTCTAACAATCTAATAAGATACATATGATCCAAGCACACCTAAGTTAGTGATGCTAACCTCGAAATTCACCTAGGCAAGACTCACAGATTCAAAGACTCAAATTGATGGCGGAAACGTTAAAGGTGATGGTAACTGATTGTGATGTTGATTCCACAACACCAAGGACTAGAGAATACAATCCATAGGGCTATTCCTCACGAGGATTGGAGACTCTACACAAAGCTAAGTGATTTGATTCCACAAACAACGTAGAACTCGCAAGGAAAATGATTTGATTCAAAACCTTGAAACAAAGCAAACTGAATTTTCTTATTGATAAAAGTGTGAATAGAAAGAACACAATGCTAGAGCTTATATAGGATCAAAACAAAAGACCTCCAACGGTCTGAAATCATAATGAAATGAGACAAATAATTTGAAGTAAAGAGAGGAGCGTTTTGAAAATTTCTAGCCGTTAGGCATTGATGGAGATTCTTCGATGATTGTGGTGGAAGAATCGCGAAGATCTTCAAGGAATGGACGTCTGAGATTGCTTGTTTGAGATGGAGGGCCTGGATCATAAGCTGGAGATGCGCTTCTTGGAGAAAAGGAAAAAGGTTATTCGGAAAAGAAAAGTTTCCTCTTCGTCCTCTCCATGTGGGATACGAGTTGTGCTGCTATTTTGGATGCTTTAAAACGTCGTGTAGTCTTGAAATAAAGTAGGAAAAATGGCAGGAAGTACTCGGACTTATCAGGTGGATCTTTGGTTTGTCTTCGATCAAGCTGATAGACAGATTGGAGGCCAGGATGGTTTGATATGAGGATTTGTCGACCATCTTTAAACTCAGGTCGATGGTGATGTAGTTTGGCTCGTTGGAACCTCATATCTTAGGTTGTTGGACGATGAATCTTCAAAGATATCTCCAATTGACGAATTCTTGAGCATGTCAATGATTGTCTTGTTGGTGGTTTCGGCTTGACCGTTCCCTTGAGGATAGCGAGGCGTCGATTTGCTTAACCGAATTTTCTAGTGAGCACAAAATAATTCAAATTGGAGCAAAGTAAACTGAGTGCTATTATCGGTGACAATCTCGTATGGGAGTCTGTGCCGGCAGATTATGTTCTTTCATACGAATCTTTATACTTCTTTGGATCGAACTTGAGCGTATGCTTCGGCTTCAACTCACTTAGTGAAATAATCCGTCATGATGAGAATGTATTTCTTTTGTCGAGATGTTGGAAGTGGTCCGATGATGTCCATTGCCCAACGCATGAATAGATACGGTGTGGTCACCGTCGAGAGTAGTCGGTCGGCATGTGGATGATGGGAGCGTGGCGCTGACACTTTTCGTAGCAGGCGACAATTTCTCACAGTTTGAGATAATGGTTGGCCAGTAATGGCCATGCTTCTAAATCTTGAGTGCGAGGGACTGGCCTCCTGAGGGGTTGCCTCCGACACCTTCATGTATTTCTCGCATGACTTGTACTGCCTCGTTTCTTTCGATACATGTGATAAGGATTCCTAAAGCACTTGGTCGGAAGAGGTTTCCATCAAGAAGCACATATTCGATGCGGCAGGTTCACAAACGCCTTGCAGCCCATTTGTCATGGGGTACTACGCTGTTAACGTTGTAGTTGCTGATTTTGCTTATCCAATCAGATGTCGGGGAATTATCGGCTATATATTGATTTTCATCAGCGAGAACATCTTTAGAAACTGTGAATGATGTCGCAATTTGTTGCGCAGAGGTGATATCGACCACGAGTGGTGCAGCTCGAATGATACTCGGCTTCTTGATGCTTTCGGTATGAATGACTCGACGAAGGTCAGGGTCAGACGTGGACGCCAGTGTGGCTAGCGCATCGGCGGGTGCATTGTCGCTCTGTGGAATTTCGACGAGTTCGAATGATTCAAATTTGGTTGAGAGATCGCATACGAATTTAAGGTAAGCGTCCAAGCGGTCGGTCTTCATCTCGTAGTCCCCGCTAAACTGGTTAGCAACGAGCTAGGAGTCGCAATGTGCTTGTATGTGCTTAACAGCAATGCCTTGAGCGAGGCGTAATCCCACGATGAGTGCTTCGTAATTTGCTTCGTTGTTAGAAGTCGGGAAGGCGAAGCAAAAGGATTGTTCAATACTTGTTTTATTAGATATTCCAATCGTACTCCTACGCTAGATCCGAGCCGTGATGATGCTCCGTCGATGTGCAATACCCATTTTTGGTTGGTGGGGTTACTCCGAAAAGCTCGGGAGGGAGTTCAATGATGAAGTTAGGAAGAACCTGAGAATTTGAGCTTGTTCGATTCCGATACTCTATATCGTATTCACTTAGTTAGACAACTCACTTGGCGAGCATGCCAGATTGATTCGGTTTATGCAAAATTGTGCGCAGTGGCTGGTTCGTCAGGATAACAATGGTGTGCGACTTAATGTAAGGGCGTAACTTCCGGGATGAGATCACTACTGCGAAAGTGAGTTTCTTTAGAGTTGAGTAGCGAAGTTTGGCTCAATCGAGCGTCTTACTTACATAGAATATCGGGCTTTGTTTGCCGCAGTCTTCTTTGATGAGTACATCGCTAACTACCGAGCTTGAGACGAAGATATACAAGTACAAAGTTTCACCTTGGTCTGGTTTAGCTAGGATTGGCGGATTTGAGAGATATTCCTTAAGCTCTTTGAAGACGGTTCGCACTTCTCGTCCCATTCAAACCGTATATTCAATTGCAGCAACTGGTAAAAGGGTAGGTACTTTTCGGTTGATCTAGATATGAAGAGATTTAGCGCTGCGATACGTCCAGTCAGCCTTTGGACCTCACATGTGTTCCTCAGTGAAGGGAAGTCGATGATGGGGGCAATCTGTTTTGGGTTTGCTTCAATACCTCGCTTTGTAACGAGGTAACCTAGGAATTACCCTTATGTTACGCCAAACATACACTTGGCTGGGTTTAGCTTCATGTTATATGTGTTGAGAATGGCAAAGCAGTCTCGTAGGTGATCGATGTGATCTTTGGATCGAGGCAATTTGACGAGTATGTCATCATTGTAGACCTCCATGGTTCTGCCAAGTTGGTCAACGAACATTTGGTTTACAAGTCGCTGATATGTTGCTCCCGCGTTCTTCAGACCAAACGACATGACCTTATAGCAGTAAGTACTTCTGTGGTAATGAATGCCGTCTTCTCGCGATTGTTCTTGTGCATATGGATCTGATTGTAACCTAAAAATGCATCCATGAAGGACAACAACTCGTTATGGCAGTCGCTTCAACGAGCTATTGATATGTGGAAGAGAGAAGCTATCTTTGGGGGACGCCTTGTTGAGATCGGTAAAGTCTATTCACATTCGCCACTTGTCGTTCCTTTTCTTGATGATAACAGGATTGGCGAGCCATTCAGGGTACTTCACTTCGATTATTGAACCTGAAGCTTGGTGACTACTTTGTTTACAGCATTTGCACAGTAAGGACCAAGCTTGCCGCGTTTTTGCTCGACTGGTTTATATGTAGGGTTAAAGTTGAGCTCATGGCTAGTGATCGCCATATTGATTCCATTTATATCTTCGTTTGACCACATGAAAATGGCTACGTTCTGTAGGAGGAACAGGACGAGCTCGTCCCTCATGCTTGGAGATAAGTCGGCTCTAATGCCGACACAATGTTCAGGATTGTCCTCGTCGATGCTGACTTGAACGGTGCTGCAACTCGTGGGGGTGAGGTCGGAGTCTCTATTTTCTTGGGGCCAGGCTGGGGGTGCCGGGAGTGTCGAGCTCCGCTCCTTCCTCTTTTAGTTGCTATAAACTTCTAGCACCTCACATCTTTAACTCGATAAGGAAGCAAGTGCGAGCTACATGCGGGTTGCCACGTATTGTTTGGATTCCTTGAGGTGAAGGAAATGTAACGCATTGATGATATGTAGACGCAACTGCCTTCATTTTGTGTAACCACGGGGTTCCGAGGATAACATTGTAAACTAGGGTCATGTCAATAACCATGAAGGTTACCTAGGCTATGGCTCGTCTAGCATAGTTGATAGGGTGATGCCTCCAATAGTCATCAGTGTGTCTCCGTCAAAGCCGGTCATTTATTAGGTTTCATGTATCAAAGTTCAAAGGCCGACCTCCATTTTCATCAACACGTCTTTGAATATGACGTTGACGGAGCTCCGTGTATCTTTCAGAACTCGTTTCATCTCGTTCTCATCGATGATTAACTCAACTACCAGCGGGTCATCGTGAATTACCGGAAGGCCAACTACGTCGTCTTCTATACTTTTCAAATGGGCCAGGTCCCTTGTGTCTTCGCTTGTCGTGTGTAGTCTTTGATTGATCAGACAGAATCGTGACACGATGTTAGGCCCCCATTATCATGGTTATCCGACGTCTTGGAGTTTTAGTGACGTCATCTTCCCTTGGCGTGTCTCTTGCATGCTTGGGTTTGCCGTCTTGCATGCTTGACTTTAAGTGGAGAGAACCAGCTTAGAGCAACACCACTCAAATGTTCTACAAACAACTGACAGCTACCTTCGCCTTGCTCTTCTAGCGAGAAGTACGCGCGTTCTATAGCTAGGTTGAAGATTGTCAGAAAACGTGCAGGGTTGGAGTTTCCTTCATAGCTTGGCATTTTTGCCTCACCGATGTGTTTAACATGGATGCCAGATAGGCGCGAGGTGAAGGGTGACCGCGACGTCTCTTCTGAAACCTTCTATAATTTTGGCGCCGAACTTATCTGGCGGTGCATTTTTGAAGACATGTCGCGGATCGTCATCTTCATTTTCTTGATCTCCTAGTCACACATACCAGCAGTATTGTCTTTGCCTGTCTGTCCTCTTGGTGCTCATTTGTCGATTGACCCGACTATGATTGACGACGTTCAACGGGTTCCTATACGTTCTTCATCCAAAGTTGGTTGTGGATGAATAGCGGGTTCAAAGCAGGGCTGCCTCGTGTTTTGGCCTCTAGAGGTTCTATGCCAGGCTTGTGCTACTAAGATTGCATCGTGTTTCCCATTTTTCTTCTCTTCCTGTCAGTCAAGTCGATTAAGGATGGTCTGTATCAAAGTATTGAGGCTAACTCCGTTGTGTGCAACTTTGTTAGTCCCATGTTGAGGATCAGCCGGGCTCCATAAGGTGTCGCAATATTGGTAGGGTCAGGACGGTCGACATTAGCTAGAGCATCGATAGGAGCTGGAGCATCGATTAGGGCTCGAACATCGACAGGGGCTGGAACATTGCCTAGGAATTCTCCGCGTCGGCAAAGGGTGGCCCATCAAAGATCGGCAGGAACCAGAAAGTTAGTAGAATCAACTAGCTTGCCGATGGGTTGCAGTGACTCGACGTCGTTGACTACTTGTTCGCTAGAAGTCTCGGTCTCATAGTCATAGAGCTCATTGATTGCTGGTTCTATCGTTAGATCTAGTTGAGAAGAAATACTTCAAACCAATCCCACAGACGGCGCCAATTGTTCGTGCAATGACTCAAACGATATGAAAAATAATAAGATATGGAATGGTAGAAATGATCTTCTATATTACTTCGAAGCGAGGATTCACGTTTACAACAAGCTTTTTATAAAAAAACTTTTCTAGAAAATACAGAAAATGCAACTTGTTAGTAACTCTTCGCTTTTATCTCTAGATCCCTTTGTATTTATAGGGCGAGAGGAGTTGATCTAGGTTCCCATGAGATTTGACGGGTCAGGCCAGATTTTGTTGGGTTGAATTTATGGACTATTTTATTTGTTGCATTGAGAAAAATGGATGGCTATGGCCCATGCCAATCAGTCGGTGAGGATGACGATTGAATGAGACTGAAAGTACAATCTCAACTTTCAAGCGTCAATGACAATGGCTAGTGCCAATTTTTTCAAGGTTGGGTACCTCGTTTCTGCATCTTTTTTAAGGCTTGTGTAAATGATCAATTTTTGTTCTCCCAGGTCTTCGCGAACCAGTACTCCACTTACTTACCGTGATGTATAGATACATGGTGTATCCCTATTCCGGCTTAACTAGCACAGGCTGCGATGTCAGATAACTCTTCAGTTCATTGAACGCACTTTTGCATTTTTCATCCCATTCGAACTCCTTATTTTTGCATAGCAGTTTGTAGAACGGGAGGCATTTATCGGTTGATCCTGCGATGAACCGGTTAAGGGCTATGATTCGTCCTATTAGTTGGACATCCTTCTTGTTCTTTGGCGAAGGGAGTTCTAATATTGCTCTATGTTTGGGATTAGCTTCTATATCTTGTTCGGTCACGATGTACCTGAGAAATTCCCCCGAAGTTACTGCAAAGGTACACTTGGTCGGGTTCAACATCATATCGTATTTATCTAAGGTGACAAAGCAGATGTGGAGATGATCGATCTGGTGTTTAGCTTCGAGCGATTTTACTAGCATATCATCGATATAGACGTCCATAGTTTTGTCGAGCTCTTCAGCGAACATCTTATTCACCAGGTGTGAATAAGTTACGCTTATGTTTTTTTTATCCCGAATGGCATTACGATGTAGTAGTAGACTCCGCGATCTGTGATAAAGGCAATTTTATCTTCATTATTCGGGTACTTCTTGATCTGGTTATAGCCGGAAAAGGCATCCATAAAAGATATGAGTTTATGTCCTGCGGTGGCCTCCACTAGCCGATATATATGCAACAAAGAATAATTTTCCTTTAGCCAGGCGCGATTTAGATCGGTGAAATCCACACAAACACGCCATTTCTTGTTCTTTTTCTTGACGACTATCGAGTTTGCTAACCATTCCGGATAGTAGATCTCCTTGATCATACTGAACCTGAGGAGTCTGTCTACTTTGTCTTGCACCGCTTTGGCTTTGTCGGGGCTGAGCTTTTGTCTTTTTTGGCGTATCGACCTTAAGGAAGGATTTACGTTCAATACATGAGCTGTTACGTTGGTGTATATTCCAACCATATTGTCAATGGACCAGGCAAAGGTCGACGCTTGAGTTTTGAGGAATTCGACAAGCTCCTTTCGGTATGGTTCTTCAAGGTGAGCTCCAATTCCAACGTAACGTGTCCTATAAGAGGGATCTATATTAGCTTGCACAGTTTCTGCTAAAGTAGGAAGCGACTGTCCTTGTTCTTTGATCGTTCTGAGCGGTTGCTCCCACTTTAACTGTGATTGTTATAAGTCCTCCGACTGCCGTTGCTTCTTTTCTATGATATAACAAGCTTGAGCAGTGCACTAGTCTCCTTTGAGAGTGAATATTCCGTCTGTGTTCGGGAATTTTAGACAAATATGATAGGTTAATGGGATGGCCCTCAATTAGGGGATAACGAGTATGGCGTTGTAGGTTTGTGGCATATCAATTACAACCAACTTGACCTCTCTTTCAACGCCGTCGACAGAGACGAGAAGTCTGATTCTTTCGTTCGAGTATAGAGTAGAGGTGTTAAAAGCTGCTAGTGGTTCCTTGTCTCGTATGATTGCTGCGAATTTGACGTTCATCTTCTTCAGAGTTTTCCAAAAGATAAGGTTAATCGAGCTTTCAGTATCCAGCAGTGATATGATCCTGAGCAACAACAAGGAAGGAGAGCTTGAACCTGACAAGAAACATGAAGCCAATGGAGGATTTTTGGCAACCAAGAGAGCTAAGTTTCAAAGGATCAAAGAAGGCATTGGCGTGACACAATCCAAGAGTATCAACAAATGGATTAAGTGTTGTATGGGTACTCTTTTTCCCTGTCCATGTTTTTATCCCAATGGGTTTTTCATGGATAGGTTTTTAATGAGGCTTATGCAACACTTCCCCATTGTCCATTTGTTGATCAACCATCCAGCCCATGAAGCCCAACACAAGAAATTTCGACCAAGGCACTTCAAGGGGTCATTTTCAAAGTAAAAGAAGCCTAAGAGACATTCAAACTTGTTTT